>JAHDVE020006542.1:0-26725 GCA_022606495.2 Halesus radiatus
TAAAGCCGCTCATCTCAACACAGGACTGTCCTAGTGAGATGAGTGGCTAATGTTATGTAAAGCCGCTCATCCCAACACAGGACTGTCCTAGTGAGATGAGTGGCTAATGTGTAAAGCCGTTCATCTCAACACAGGACTGTCCTAGTGAGACGAGTGACTAATGTTATGTAAAGTCGCTCACCTCAACACAGGACTGTCCTAGTGAGAAGAGTGGCTAATGTTATGTAAAGCCGCTCATCTCAACACAGGACTGTCCTAGTGAGACGAGTGGCTAATGTTTTCTAAAGCCGCTCATCTCAACACAGGACTGTCCTAGTGAGACGAGTGGCTAATGTTTTCTAAAGCCGCTCATCTCAACACAGGACTGTCCTAGTGAGACGAGTGGCTAATGTTATCTAAAGCCGCTCATCTCAACACAGGACTGTCCTAGTGAGACGAGTGGCTAATGTTATGTAAAGCCGCTCATCTCAACACAGGACTGTCCTAGTGAGATGAGTGGCTAATGTTATGTAAAGCCGCTCATCTCAACACAGGACTGTCCTAGTGAGATGAGTGGCTAATGTTATGTAAAGCCGCTCATCTCAACACAGGACTGTCCTAGTGAGATGAGTGGCTAATGTTATGTAAAGCCGCTCATCTCAACACAGGACTGTCCTAGTGAGATGAGTGGCTAATGTTTTGTAAAGCCGCTCATCTCAACACAGGACTGTCCTAGTGAGATGAGTGGCTAATGTTATGTAAAGCCGCTCATCTCAACACAGGACTGTCCTAGTGAGATGAGTGGCTAATGTTATGTAAAGCCGCTCATCTCAACACAGGACTGTTCTAGTGAGATGAGTGGCTAATGTTATGTAAAGCCGCTCATCTCAACACAGGACTGTCCTAGTGAGATGAGTGGCTAATGTTATGTAAAGCCGCTCATCTCAACACAGGACTGTCCTAGTGAGACGAGTGGCTAATGTTTTCTAAAGCCGCTCATCTCAACACAGGACTGTCCTAGTGAGACGAGTGGCTAATGTTATGTAAAGCCGCTCATCTCAACACAGGACTGTCCTAGTGAGACGAGTGGCTAATGTTTCTAAAGCCGCTCATCTCAATACAGGACTGTCCTAGTGAGACGAGTGGCTAATGTTATCTAAAGCCGCTCATCTCAACACAGGACTGTCCTAGTGAGACGAGTGGCTAATGTTATCTAAAGCCGCTCATCTCAACACAGGACTGTCCTAGTGAGACGAGTGGCTAATGTTTTGTAAAGCCGCTCATCTCAACACAGGACTGTCCTAGTGAGACGAGTGGCTAATGTTTTCTAAAGCCGCTCATCTCAATACAGGACTGTCCTAGTGAGACGAGTGGCTAATGTTATCTAAAGCCGCTCATCTCAACACAGGACTGTCCTAGTGAGACGAGTGGCTAATGTTATGTAAAGCCGTTCATCTCAACACAGGACTGTCCTAGTGAGACGAGTAACTAATGTTTTTGTTTAAATGATGGATGACTTAGCCAGCAGAGCATCCAACCTTCAGCGCCTGAGTGTGGACCCGACGCTTTGTACTGCTAGACCAACTAAGCGATCAATATACATTATCTGGAAGAAATACAATTGTAATTAAAATGGAGTGCGTAGCTACAACGTAAGGTTTAATCCAATAATAACGTCTACGGTGACGCCGTACGTCACGTTGGGCACTCGATAACGCTGGCGGCTAGAGACTCATTACGATCACTTGAGCCGATGTTATCACAAGCTTTTATTACATATGTTTAATTTGGGTACGAAACAATAGCATAGCAACATATTTTATTTGATACGGTTTTTCAATAAAGTATTTTATCAAAAAAATATTTTCTAAAGCCGCTTCTCCTGCGAACTTTTTTATGAAACATTACTCAAAAAACCATACAAAAAACATTTGTTTTCATACACATTCCGTTTCCTGTTAAAATATTTTATTTTGGTTGAAAAAAAAAATATTTTGCATACACGACAAGATGAGTTCTAGAATAATCTTTTGAACGTACTGCATATTTTTATGGGTTGGAATAAAATATCGCTGTTTGAATAAAAAAAACAACGAATGCTAAATTAGTAAGAAATATTTTGTGTAAACCACTGTAATACAGTCAATGAATGTGTTTTTCACGATTATTAAATATCCATATAAGTACGACTTCCTTAATACGCACAAACGAGGAAAATCTATTTTAGTCACAGGGGAAGGAAAATGGAGCAGTTTAATTATTTAAAGTTTGGTAAAGTTTGAAGTTTTTGTATTTTTTTTAAATTTACGTATAAAACCCAAACTATGAAGTTAAAAACTTATCTTGTGTCCAATTAATATATTGTATTATATATAAAATAGGTTTTAGGCTCTTCGCTTGGGTTTTTCTTTTAATAATAATAAATAAAAAAACTATCAAGAAAAAGACGTGCTGGTATGCATATTTACCTCACGATGTGTACTTTAAAAGAGGGCTATGCTATCAGACATAGCAGACAAAATAAGAGAATACACAACGGTTAAATACATTATTATTATTACTGATACATAGCAAACTTCTTATAATAATATATTATTGTTGCACAGTACACATAATCTAAACGTACCGTTCGGAAATTTAAAAAAATGAAACAAACCCTTCCCCTCTTCCCCCTCCTCACCAGCGAGGGGAATGTTTTCCATCGATGCCGGAAGACAAAAACATTCGGTACGCACATTTTTTTTGTGTAAATGTTTTAAAAAAACAGTCGCAGGAGACGCGGCTTAAGGCTTGTGTGAGATCAATTTTTCCACATTTTTTGCATTTTTCGGACAACCAATATTTCAGACTCCGATAAATATAGAAATGAAAGGAAAATTTCGCCCTTTATATTGATGATTTTTTCAATTTATTGTGGCAGATTTTATTACCGATTCGTCTTCAAACCATCATTCTTTGAACAAATCCGAATATTCACGTCATTCGTTTCCATAGAGCCAGAGAAAATACGTCAATTTCCTCCACCCTAGGTCTCGCATTTATTCTGAATAATTTTGTGATGTTTTCGAATCTTCTTCAGACCACTAAAGCTGGGTTCCCACTTATCTATTGTACGGTTCATCTCATAGAACGATCTTTCTGTGATAGGCCGGAATTGTAGCGCTTCACACTTGGTCTGTTTCTAATTCATTTCATTTCATTTGTATTTTCAGAGCTCAAAGTGACGCAGCAAACCTTCGAAAGAAAAAAAGGGTTTTATTTTTTAAATTGAACATTGAACATATGTACATTAGTGTACTTTGCGCAGAGGGCGACGTTCGCGTGGCAACTAGAAACTGGGGTTCGCACGGTCTATTTTAAATAGAATATAACGAAATTTGGAGAAATTTAAGATAGGCGAATCTATCAAACGGACCGGTCGTTTCTGCACAGAGTCAAGGGTTTTTATCAGATATTTTGGGGCTCCCCACCAGAGGTGGCTGCCAAATTCTACATTGGGGCGCACTTGCGTTTTGTACAGGGTCACAGCAGTTGTGTACTATTAAATTTATTTATTTATTAAAATTGTACAAATATTTATAACATTACAGATTATTAATCTAAATAATTATAATTGTACCGTTTATGCAGTGTACATGCAATGCCAAAAACCCTGTAAATACGTTATACGACGTAGAAAACAGATGGATTTCCTGATCCACCATATTTAGGAAGCACGTGGCTCTCCCAACAGGTGACTTCACAAGTAAGTTAGTACGGCTCGCTTGACTGTATAAGAGGCTGTGACGACGTCCTCGAGACTGAAATTCTGGTACAAAAAAAATAATTTGAGACAGAATCTCATTGTTAAAAATATCCGTTAAGCAAAAGAAAAAATCTTCAAGTATATATTTATCTGCGGGGGCAGTGTACAGCACGCCCAGCTCCTGAGAGGCTAATTTTACTCTGCCTTCGATGGAGCCCCCATACCTGAGCTGGTCACTTAAGGTTACACCAAGCATCTCAATATAGGGCTTGTTGGGAAGATTGCTTGAAGGAGACTAGATTGTCATTTCGATCTGGTAGACGTAATCAGACATGATTGGGTCTTTGGAACATTAAATTCGACGAGGTTATTCTTACCCCAAGAGGAGATGTAATATTTGTTGTCCTTGTTTTCAGTGATAATATCCACAATAATGGAACGTGTTTAAGTGGATACGGATGCAATGATAAAGGTATTGCTAAAGTACACTGTAAACTTGTCTAGAACCGGCCCTGCTTTTCTCAGGACTAAAACTCCACTCAGTGAGAGGTATATTTACTAATAAAATCATTGTAATAAAATAACAGGACGGAAAATTAAAAAATAACTTTAACAAAGTTTTTCTTTTGAAGTAACATTAATAACATTCTTAAATTAGAATTGACGTACTTATACTTCACGTATAGTAGACGATGTCAATGAGAATCATAAAGAATTCATAAACTAAATAACGATTTTCTGTTTTTTGCCAATTGAGCGAAATATTAAACCGAGTTCCCGTTTGGTAAACCCTTTGTCGTTGTTTTCCACGGTTTAATTTCACGAAATGTTTTTAAAAAAATAATATATTTCTTTGAAAAACATGTACATGTCTTACATACCTAACCTAACCTTGAAATGTTTAACAGTAATTACTTAATAACGTCGATATCAGTTGATACGTTCACAATCATATAGGCTTCCCAGGGAAAGATCGCGATCACGTCATCGTGACGTATACCATTGACGTATGTCGTATCTTGCTTCGTATTATACGGCAGGCTGACAAATTTAAACTTAAATTTCTACCTCATCGATTGAGAATTTTATAAGAACCGTTATTTATTTATTTATCTGATTATCCGCCCATCTGGGCTTTTACATGGATTTTAGAACATAATATAAGGAGCTATCCAAAATTAAAAATACATGGAGATTTTACACCATAAAGTAATGAACAATCTTTTTCAAACGTTTAACAGTCACATAAAATAGAAACGTAAAACAATATAATAACGCAAATCATTATCACCACATTATTGAAATCTACAATATTACCTATTGTAGGATTCATCAACGTGCTGGTATAGATAACGCTTTGGTGTGTAAATGGAGTCAGCAAATACATCAACAACAACTCCAAACCTGTTGTCCAGATCATGCATCCTATTGGTTAATTAATGAGACTGATAGTTGGTTATGTAAGTGTTGAAGAAAAATGTTACAGTTCGTCTTGTGTTCCCCGTCGATACATTTAATTTACTAGTGGCGAGGATGGCGGGGTTGTCAATTAGGTTGTTAATGATTAGATATAATACAACTAGCTCTGGCATACTTCTCCTGTCAGACAGCGTAATCAGATGCAATCGATTCATTAAACGTACGTAATTAATATGTTCAATTGTAATTTAGAGTTTAAAATTTATATACCTAAGAAATTTGTGCTGAACCCGTTCTATATTGTTTGAGTGTACTTTAGAAAAAGGGGACCAAATAGATGAATGTGTGCGTTTAGTGAATTAAAGCGTTTTTTGCTTATTTTTACAACTAGCAATACCATAAAAGTTCTACGTTTAAAAAAAATGTTCGCGAAATTTCTATCAGAATATATAATATTATTTAAAGACATTCGAAATTCTGGTGTCTTCTGTCTTTTTCGCTTTTATATAAGACGTGTGAGAAAGAAGATTTTTATGGAAGCATTTTAGGATGATTTTAGCTATCACTACGACCCCTATATATTATTATTTGCATTTATTAGGTTTCAGGCTTCACTGAACTACAAAAAAATACTCTCAGCACGTAAACAGTGAATACAGTTGGTAAAATCCTCAGATCATAGGATTCCATGTGTGGTAAGACCTGTGACAGCCGTTATCTATAGGTATTACAGCGAATGTTGATTCGAACGCAATCAATACAGCCAACCAGTGGCGTGCATTGCTTTATGACCAAAGATAGGCTGCGTGTACATTTTCAATTTCGGATATGAATTTATTGTGCATTGAATATTTGAAAATGAAGACATGGCACCATCCATTACCTACCAAACACATAATCTCTTTATACTTAATTATTATACTTTTTTTCTGGATATATTATATTACCGTACTATATCAGTACTAGCTTTTTCCCTTCTATTTTTATATAATGGCACTTAATATGAACTAAACTGTCAAATTGACAAGTTTATTTCATATTAAGTGCTATTGTACAAAAATAAAAGGGGAAAAAGCTAGCATTGACAGTATGGTAATATAATGAATCCAGAAAAAAAAATTAAGTAAAAAGAGATGTGAAGAATAGTACAGAAAAAAACAATTATGTTTACCAGATAATTTGATAATAGTATAATAATGAATAAAGAATAATAGTTTAGTTCGAAGAGATAAGAAAAGAAAACGTATAAAGTAATTTTTTACTTATACCAGATAATTTGAGTATACTATAATATACTCAAATTAAACTTATTCAAATTCACCGCTTATTCACAGTATATCCACCGTATATTCACCGCTTCTCAGTATGTTCACATTATCAAAACAATATAACACATTTAAATAATTCGATAAAAAAAAAATTATTCGTAGAACTCCAGAGTGGAAGATACTCTCAGTATCGCCCTGGTGAAAGACCACCATTCAGAATTGAAACGTTGCTTGAAATGACTTTTAGCCGTGTTTGGTGACCAGATCTGAATAGCCAGGTATTTCCCCACCTTCCTCTTCTTTTTCTCCTTCCCCTCTCCAAGACCTTCAGCCACACAACATTCCCCAATTGGGGATGCCATAGTCTCACGGGCTCCAGACGGTTGGGAGCATTTGTGACTCTTGTGCGGTATTCATATAAAAAATAAAAAATAAATTCTATAAATAGAAATGAAGATGCTTTACTCGTATCTTTAAAAATTCAATAACTAATATTATATCAAGTTATTCATGTTTTTTAATTCATAAAAAAATAAATAATTATTTACACACGCCAACCAGTTTCGACACATTCCGTGTGATAATCAGGATACTAACTATTACAAATAATTATGTTACAATACAAACACATACATTTGTTTTCAACCACTTTAATTTAATATCCACCGGTTTTCGGAAGTACCCTTCCTTCATCAGGACTATAATAATATTAACATAGGGCCCAAAATAATGACAGACATATATGAATATTCAGGTGTTGGAGTGGGCGGCGACCAAATTAAATTTAAAAAAAGGTGTGATTAGGGGTTTTTATGGAGAAACCGAGCGGATTAATGGAAAAAAAAACTAGAATAGGACTATAAGATCATTTTTCTTGGTTATTCAATATACTAGAATTAATATTCAGAGATTTTCGAATTTTAAGTACTTCTAAATTATCTATTATTACGGTGAAAAAATTTAATCCCTGTAATCTTTATTAAAAAATATGAACGGTTGAAACACGAAACCGAAAAGACACAGAGAAGAAAAATCAGTTGGGACTCGAACCCAGGACCTCATGGTCTATCCGGAACCCTGCGCTCCAATCCACCGAGCTTCGGCTACCCCAATGCGTCCCGTCATTTTAATCATACTTTAATTTATTACGACCTGTTAATATCATTTTCAATTAATTCCCGTATGTTTTTGAATGCTATCTTTTTATGACTGCAGTATGGATTAATTTAAATATGTTTTTCAAAAAAAAAAAAAAAAAATTTTGTTTTGTTTATTTATTTATTTGTAAGAAACAAACAGCTTTTTGTACAGATTTATATACAAAGGAAGTTTTACAAAAGGTAAACCAACAAAGTTTCTTATGCTAAAAGTGGTTAAGTAAGTATGTTTTATTACAAAAAACAAAATAAGAAGTAAATGAGGAGAGGAAGAGGAAGATAGGATCGGGACAGGAGATGCTCTCGATACATTTTACAGGCGTGCATCACAATTTGTGGTCGTACAATATTATTGCGGTTCGATATTTTGAGAGGGTATTGTGAAGAATGTCGATATTGTGAAATGTGCGTTATATTGCGCACGTATACGGGGAATTGGAGAATTTATCCTGAGATTGGTCCTGCATGCGGGCAAATAAAAATAAATAAATTATAAACAAATGCGATGTAAACAAAACTATAGCATTTTCAATATAAATGTTTCATAGCAAAGAGAATATAAAAAAAAGATAATGGAAAAATATTGAACCCGCCATGTTGTATTGAGGTTAGCTCATATATACAGGTATACCACTCTGGTTAGTCATAGATTACATATTCAAAAGAAGAACGTTCGTTCGGGTAGAATATTTTAAATATAGAAAACATAAGTAGGTACCTACTTAAGAACTTTACTATTTATATACAATGAATGAAATAAAATTTTCAAATGAACGTTTCTTTCTTTAGAGAAATTTAATTAATTAAGTCACCCAAACGACAAGCGAGAATTCACAACTTTATAACTTTATTCCAAAATAAATAAGTAATCGCTAGCAAGGTCGGGTACACATTATCCAGTATCTTATATTATTTTAATGATGAAAATAATATTAATTACGTACCTGTCCGCTTGAAGAATTTTCCGTTTGGCTTGCCTCAACCTGCTGTTAATTTATTACCACATTATAAATATATTATAAACTGTTAATCAATATAACAAATAATTTTCAAAAGGCTACTGATTATTTCCATCCATAATTTATGATTGGTTATTTTCAAATCAAATACAAATTAGTACGTCTAAAAATACATTAATTTCTGACAAAATTTCATGAAAGACATGATTTTTACCGAATTCAAATATTAGTATTTAAAGTGAATTTAAAATATGAATAATTTTTATTTTATTTTTATCAATAATGACGTTCAAACTTAAATACCGATATATATATATTTTTTTTTTTCTAAAGTTAGCTTTCATAATTAAAATAATTTTCAAAGTTTCAATTCTTCAAAGCCCGCCAAAACGCTCTAAATCTATGGCTGTTCGGTTTTGATCAGTTTTGAGGTTAGAATGTCAAATGTCAAAACAAGGTGAGCTTCACCTTAAATAATTTTATATTCCATTCATAGTAAACCATAACTAAGCATAAGTAATAACATTATGTTCTTTTTCAGGAACTTGACCTCAAAGAAAAATAATAGTATTGAGCATTAATATTATTATAATACCCGTATGGATAATTGGTTTGATAATGAATACTCCAATTTATTTCACTATTAACAGTTTTTTTATTTTTACATGAATACCCCACAAGAGTCTCAACTGCTCCCAATTGTCTGGAGCCAGTGAGACTATGGCATCCCCAATTGGGGAATGTTGTGAGGCTGAAGGTATTGGGGAGGGGAAGGAGAAGGGGAAGAGGAAGGTGGGTAAATACTTGACTTCAGATCTGGTCACCAAACACGGCTAAAAGCCATTTCAAACATCGTTTCAATTCTGAATGGTGGTCTTTCACCAGGGTGATACTGAGAGTATCTTCCACTCTGGAACGCGCCCAAATATACTATATATTACTTTTAAATTAATTAATTGTGAAACAGCACAAATTAAATAAATCCAATTTACTTGCCCACGCCGGGATATGAACCCGCGACCTTTGGATCCGTAGTCGCGATTCATATGATACATGATCGATTTTTATATCGTATTGCAAAAAAAAATGTGTACAGTGCCACGGAATATTTCTCCCTCTTTCTGTGTCAACTGTGGCTAGAGGTGCATAAATGTGGAGATAAACTTCTTTACCCAGTGAGCGCGCTGCCTATTATTACTGTAGGGCTTTTATTTATTTTTATTTCAAAGAATTGTACACTGTGTTTTATGTGCTAGCGGCACTTGCTGATGTCAATCTTATATTTAAGCCCGCTCACTAAGGTAATGGAGGCTATAAGATGGAATTTGGAGAGAGACGAAGGGGGTCGGTGCTGGGGGTCCAGCGGCGGAGGTAAATAGTTTTTTTTATATTGAACAATAATTATATAGCTTAATGTTACCCAAATTAAGTTTAAATTTCACAAAAAGTAAAAAAATAATAAACAATAATGTCCATACTAATTTAAAAACAGAATGCGGACGTGACGTGAGATGTTCAAAATGCAATGGTACCAACATAACAAGGTATTTTGATCACATGGTGTTTTATTCCCTTTTAAATAACGATTTATAAATTCTACGTATAATTAATTATATATATAAAAAGCGTTATTTTCAGTATTGGCGTTTGCTGATCTATTTGAATACATATTTTTAAAGCAATTATATTTTTCACTGGAGTTCCCTATTACGAGTGTCAGAGTTGTAAGAACAAAATAAAAGTACTTTTTTTCCTAAGTTCAAACCACCTAGCGGCATTTTCTGGAAGCTCCATTTCTTGAATTC
This sequence comes from Halesus radiatus, assembly GCA_022606495.2. Taxonomy (NCBI): domain Eukaryota; kingdom Metazoa; phylum Arthropoda; class Insecta; order Trichoptera; family Limnephilidae; genus Halesus; species Halesus radiatus. The sequence goes on from JAHDVE020006542.1 coordinate 10,333, forward strand.
GCGGGTCATCGTTAATTCCATGGTTTCCTTTATATGTGTTGTCCTCAAACTCCATAAACGTGAATAGAAATAAGCCACGTTAATTGCGGACACAGGAATTTGATTTGAATTGCATTTAAAACACCCGAAAGCAATATTCTTTTAAATTGTACAATCAGTCCTATTACGACCATAGTATGTTTTAACTACGATTTTCTTGTCTTTTGGTTACAGCGGCTGTAGTAGTAATATTCCTAACACAACCTAACCTATCCTAACCTTACATAACCCAGGTTACGAAACAATGAAATTGTATAATTGTATATAAGAACTGAAAATTAAAAAAAAAAAATGAACATTTTTTTTCAAAATATATTTATAAAAATGGCATTAAAATTTAAGTCATTGGGGATTAAAAACACATAAATTTACACTGTAACTTATCTGCTTCAATTTTATTTGCCCCAATATTATATCATGTATAAAAGTAACTAATTTTAAAAACAATCTGTACTATTAAAATATAACTAATTAAACATAGCCAAGATCGCCCTTGATGGGTAAAAGTCACAAAATAACAAAAAAAAAACTGTATTTTAACTTTTCGTTTCGTGTAATGTAGCCAACTTCAGCCGTTCAGCGATTCCAACCAAAAAATTACATATCTCAAAGTATTCAAGAGGAATTATTTTGTTGGAATTGTGTTACCTACGGTTAGTAACGATTTTCTATATTAAACTGTGATTTTTCTTTCATAAGAACAACTCGGGCATTATACTTCATTATTTATGGACTCTTCGCCAGTTGGCGATAGTATTATGTATTCATACACAAGTTCAAGCTGAAATACAGAGAAGATAATTTCAGCGTCCAGTAAAAGTGAATAATATCATAGTATAATTTTATGTCAGTGTTAGGTCACAAATTGTAGCGAACTACGAAATCCCTTTGAGTACAAATACACGTTAGGATAGCTAAATTCGATACATTTGGTTATTGGTATAGTCTCGATCATAGATTACTGTCTTAAACAGCATTGTGTAATTTTACTCGTTGAATTCTGCTCGTTGCTTGTCGCTGTTGATCCACTGAAAATATCTCGACAGAACGATCATTTCGTCCGAACGCGGTTTAATTAACTGTCACGAGTATTCTGTCTTTGTTACTCGCCATAGAAAAGTGTGAGATGGATATACTGAGCGAACTAAATTTACGTTCGGACATGTTGCTCGGGCCACGGTTTAAAAGTGCACAGTGGATGACTTCGGGTATCCTCGACTCAGTTCGGTTCTCTTCGGCCTGATTATTGATCACAATAAGTACGTACGGAGAGAGAGCTGCAGCATTCAAATTTAATTGCATACATTTTGCGAATAAGTAAAAAGCATAAATTATTATCACAAGTAAGAAGAAAAATTTAAATCTTCTCATTTTTTTTTGCTAGGTGGTTCAAAGACTTACCCAATGGGCAAACTGCGGAACTACATCGTGTAGTAACAATTTAGTAAGTAATCTATGTAGAAATGACGGGATGTGGCGAATGAGTAAAGTATTAAATAAATAGTTTTTCAGTTAATTCCATTGAAAATGCAGGGGTTTTTGTAATACTGAGGAAATGAAACTCTGATGTAAAGAGGGTATTGATTTGGTTTCGCTGGCGTCTATCCATGTCAGCCAACGCCCAGAATTCGCTTTAACCCTAGAGAGGTCGCACGGTACATTTGTGCTTCACTCCGAAACCAGTAAATCAGGATGGTGCAAAATATCTTTTTTTTTTATTGAGTACAAATGCACCGTGAGAGAATGTTGAGAATGTTGAAAAGTCTTCACGTAATTATGTCATTCATACTCTAAAGATCCAACATCTGCAAGTACCAAAAAAATTCGAAGAAAATATGTTTTCTTTAGACTTATAACTAAATATGTATTTATTTTTATATATTTTTTGTTAGTGCTTTCAATAAAAGCAGTGAGATTGTTTGATTCATATTTTTGAGCAAAAGCGTTATTTGTCCCAATGTCAATAAAGATGCTTTATCACTTAATTATTAATTGTTTCTGTGTTTAATTCGTAGAACTCCATTTAATTTTCTACAAAACAAATGTAATAATGTTATTATTAAGTTATAATAATAATAATAATAAATTGATTATTTCTATAGCGCCGTTTTCGTGAGAAAATCACCTCAAAGGCGCTATTTATGCAAGTATTTTTAGTTTTTTTATTTCGTGAGAAAATTACCTCAAAGGCACTATTTATGCAAGTATTTTTAGTTTTTTATTGTTGTGACAGCTGTTGCGTTCAAGTCCATTTTCGAGTTGAAAACAAAAAAGTTTTATTACATTTGACAAATATTTACATAACAACGTTGGTATCTCTATATGAGTAAAATAAGTTATTCTGAAATTGCTTGTAAGTTGTACGATGTAGGTAGGTATTTGGTAATAATTACAAATCGAGTTATTATGCATAGTTATGAGGATTTAAAAACAAATTAATACATTTATCTTTTGTACGTAATTAAACAGTCTTTAAATTATATATTATCAGTTATTGGTATTAGTAATAAGTAGGGACCTGAAAAATATGCCATATTTTTTGGGAAAAGTGGTGTTATCTTTCGTTGATTTTCGCATTATTTTTGGAAAAATTGGATAATTTTTCACAAAAACGATGTTTTTTTGCAACAAAGGTTATATATATTCCATTTTTGGTGCTTTGCAACGAATTTGGAGCATTTTTTGTTGTTGTTCATTAACACATTAGTTACGGCGATGTTTGTTAAAAATCTCTCACTTGCATTCATTGTCATTCTTCGACGGCCTCCATGGTCGAGGGGTAAGGCTCTCGACTACGAATCCGAAGGTCGCGGGTTCAAATCCCGGCGTGCGCAAGTAAATTTTAATTAATTTGTGCTGTTTCACAAATAATTAATTAAAAATAATATCGTATATTTGCGCACGTTCCAGAGTGGAAGATACTCTCAGTATCGCCCTGGTGAAAGACCACCATTCAGAATTGAAACGTTGCTTGAAATGGCTTTTAGCCGTGTTTGGTGACCAGATTTGAATAGCCAGGTATTTCCCCACCTTCCTCTTCCCCTTCTCTCTCTCCTTCCCAAAATACCTTCAGCCTCACAACATTTCCCAATTGGGGATGCCATAGTCTCACTGGCTCCAGACGGTTGGGAGCAGTTGAGACTCGTGTTCGGTATTCATGTAAAAAAAAAATCTTGCGGCGGGCGGGATTAGATCGCAGTCCCCCTACCGGATGTATGTCAGCAAACATCAACTTCGAGGTCGTATCAATAAAAAAAAACTTTTTTCAAATTATTTATAAAGAAAATATTCGTCCACAAATCACAATATTAAAAAAAAGTCAAATACACTTCATATAATATTATATAATAATAACACAGTTTAACAAGCGCTGAAATCGCAACAGCTGCGAAGAAAAAATGATATTAGGGCTTCCCCACTTGATTCTATTGCGTCATAAGTATCAGCTAATAACTAAAGAAAAAGTCAATGATCTTCGTATTTTATTTCATTTTTTGAAAAAAAAATACCGTCTGTCGTCTATGTTTAAAATTAATTTCCAATTCTTCCTTGAAAATAATGCTGACTTTTAGCAATGTTTTGAACCAGTGAAGAGTCCATAATGATGTATGTATTATAGTGACACCTATCCGCTACACCGCAAAGCCAATATTACAGAAGAAATTACAAGTTTAAAACGTGTTTTTTGTATTTGAAATTGAAGGTCACGGAAATGCACAAAAATGTGCGCCCCGCCGCAACAGAAGGTTTCTGAAACGCACAAATATGTGCACACCGTAACCAATGCGTTAATTAAATAAAAAAACATATTTTTTTTAAATGTATTTAAAACATATTAATAAATAAATAAAAAATTGCTTACTTTGTATTCATCACTTTATTAATATACACATGTCGACATGTTCCGAAAGCTATGCTTTCTTCATCAGGAATATACAGAATTCTAAAAAATAATAGTGTCAGTTATAGACAAATGATAAACTTAATAAAGTGGTATTCACCACAAGGTAATTTTTTAATTAATTTATTAATAATGACGCCACAGAGTACCAATACCAATATGAATACCAATATTTTGAAGAAATTATAAATCATATTTGTTTAAATCGTATAACAAACGACAGTACATGGCGTTTTCGACATGATGCTATTTACGTTCCATTTAATAGCTGTTCAAGTTAGGCATAATCGCAAACAAAGAAATATTAAAAACGTACAATATTACCTTCTTATTTTAAAAGTACCGAAATATCGTTTGAAAAGTACGAAAAGTCGCGGTATTTATCCGAAAATTGTGAATTTTGCGTTATTTCCGTGAACACGGTAACATTATCGTTTTCTCGGAAAAATACGAATTTTCGCGTAAAAATACGAGTTTTCGCGTAAAAATTAGAGTTATCACTAACGCCAATTTTTCGGTCTCTAGTATGCAATCTTTCAGGTATCAACTTGTTAATCAAAGAAAATAATTTGATTAATCGGTTTTAGTCTGTAGTTTCCGTCATCAGGTACAAGCCACTAGTTTTCTGAATAACTAGTTCTTAGTTATAAATGACAAGTTTTTAAATAAATGAAATGTGGCTTTATTTTTGATATTTCACACAATATGTACATAATCGAATATAAATACTAAAATTGCCCCGTGTGCGACCACCATGTCATATTTAAGTGGCTTCCAGACGAGCGGGTGGCCCAGTGGTTTCGCCGTAAATGGGCAAAACGAACCATGTCGCGGCAAATTCCTAGGCCAGAAGAGGCGTGGCCATAGGAAAGATAACGGAATTACTAGACCTAGTATTTCCGGTCAAAACCAAGCGTCATCGGGCGGGCCAGTAGTGTGACGGACAGAAAAAAATATATTTGTCGAGTTTTTATTTTTTGACTTGGTAATCATGGCAATACTTCTTGTCTCCGCTGAAATTTAAAATTAAGCAAAATATAACTAAAATAGATGTTATTGTTCTTGGATTATTATATCAATATAATAGCCATTGTACCTGTCTAGTGTTAGCGCGAAGTTTTTGTTTTTGTGTTGAACACGGAGGTGTTCGCGTAAGGTGCGTGCATTCTCGCCGACGTTCATATGGTTACTGATAGATATAGCAACTAGTGCAACTATCAACTAGGAGTGAGCCATCGGACTTTCGCTCCCGAAAAGGCCACCCAACAGTTAGGCCACCCGCTCGTCTGGAAGCCCTTTATGTTCGCGACCACTGAAAGGTTAAGGCCTTTGATTTTGAGGAGGCGACTTGGGTCCCGACTTTTAACCTTATCGCGGATGGCTGTTCCCTTGGCGCTCGGCTCACACGATGTATTACCTCCATACACCAGACACCAGACATCAGCACACGTTGTGAAAGAGCTTTACGACTTTTCCCTGTACTTTACCGCGTACTGAGTTGATAAACGTTATGTGTTTTTCGTCACATTTGTAAGTTATATCCCATGTCTTCAGTAGGGTCACGATTTGTAGTTGGTTCATTACATTTTTGTACTTCGGTCGGTACATGAGGTTGATGGTATAATATTTGACCATTTGACAAGATACATGAAATGTTATTTATCCAAAGTAATATTTTGTTAAGAGCGGGAGTCACGGTACCAGCTCAACATTTTTATACTACTCAAAAGTACGACTCAATAAGGAGCTCCAGTGAAAAATATAATCGCTGTAAAAATATATATTCATATAGATCAACAAACACCGATTCTGAACATGTAAATTTAATTATATATAATTATCCGTGTAATCGAATTTATAAATCGTCATTTAAAAGAGAATAAGAAATCATCTCATCAAAACACGTGTTATGTTGGTACCAATGCATTTGAAACATCTGACGTCACGTGCGCATTCTGTTTTTGGATTAGTATGGCCATTTTTATTTTAAGATTTTGTTTTGTATTTTATAAATTTTTTTTTTTTAGTTTTAGCGAAGTTTAAACTTAGTTTGGGTGAATTTAAGCTCTATAAATATTGTTCATAGCAAACAACTTTCAATATGGACCTTATGGTAATGTTAATGCCCTTTACTATTATTATTCTTTGAATTAAAGTTTCTCAAAACGTAGATAAATTTATCACTTATGTTTAGTTATGGTTTATTATGAATAGAATATAAAATTATGTACGGTAAAGCTCATCCTTGTTTTGACATTTGAAATTCTAACCTCAAAACTGGTCAAAACCGATTGGCCATAGATTTGGAGCGTTTTGGGGGGCTTTGAAAAATTGATTTTTTTTTTTTAATTCTGAAAACTAACTTTAGAAAAAAAAACTAAATGTACTGTTATTTAAATTTGAATCATTATTGATAAAAAATGTACCGGAGTTCCTTAATGGATGATGGCTCATTTAAGAGCGGGACATATTAAGAGCCGACTCCCAGTTCATGAGCTCATACCCCAGATCTCACGGCTCCCAGTTCTTACGGCTCCCAGCGTGTAGGTACAAAACGTCCAGATGCCAGACTGTCAGGCCCCGTTCACATACTGTACAGTACCTACACAAGTGTAAATGCGGTAATTACTCCTTATCTCCATACACGAATGTGTGAAGTCTCGAAAACAACTGCTTTAAAATACGTCATGGCGCCAAATATCAATTGCAAGTTCCACAGTCGCGGGCATAATTTAGCCTTGTTGAAATTAGGCACGTATACGATGATTTTATATAAACAAATTAGAACAAAGTACCTCATTTAAAGATGCGTCATCGTAGAAATGCGCAAGAATACTATCGAACATCTGAGATATGTTTATCTTTTTAGATAAATAAACAATGTTTTTCTGGTTCCAAGGTTTGTCAAAGAGTCACAGTTCAATTGAGCCGTGGTACGGTCTACCAGGAGTCGTACGCTCACGGTTAATTAAAATGAGCCGGCACAAATGAACGGCTCGTTCATGAACGACTCCTCGCTATTCTAAATATTCTAAGTAAATTGTTTATTACTAAATGTTTGTCTTTTTTCCTCTCTTTGGTTAGGGTTTTTAATCCAGTTAAAATCTTTTCCCAAAGAGCACAAATAATGTAACGTAAATTCAGTCAAGTAAATCAATAAAATAAACACCATCGTTTCTCGAAAATCACGAATTTGAAGAGTTTTTTCCAAATTTTGTTTTTGAAATTGACAGCATCGTAAATAACGCCATCTACTGATTTTATCTGCAACTTTAGTGGCTTCCGTGTTCTACAAGATTTTCCTTTTATACGCGGTGTCGGAAAACTCTCCTTATAAATTGGAAACCAGAGAAAAAATCATGGATTTTTCCAAGATTATACTTGACTCGATCCGTTTTGATTTTTCATTTGAAATAAATAGATTGAGGACAGATTATGACAATATGTTTATTTTATAACGAAGGTCGATGAGATGTATGATATTTGCACTGTTGGGAAGGCTTAGATAGCTTAAAGGTAGGCAGACTTAAATCAATAAATATATTGTTTTCAGTTAAATTAATTATGACGGTGGATTAGTCTTTGAATGCAACTACTTTTGCCGGCAATATTCGTGGAAGCCAGCCGCCGAGTAACAGGCCAACGTGATAACCTAACCTTATTTATGTTATAAGTATTACAAGTAATAAATAAAAATATTTTTTAAAGTCTTAAAATGAAACCAGTTTATACATCTTCACGAGTAATTTAAAAGCAAAAATATGAAATTGCTATCACTTGATACTTTATTCATTTTTGCCAGGGCCAGCACTTTAAAAACACAATCTATAGGTGATCTCTACAGACCCGAAAAATTAGCGTTATTTTTTCGGAAGCCTTGTTATTTTTCGGTGAAATTTGCTTTCTTTAAGGTAAATTCGCGTTATTTTGGAGAAAATCGCATTATTTTTGTGAAAATTGGGTAATTTTTCATCAAAAATAGAGGAAATTGCAAAAAAAAAAAGATGTTATGTTGTGGTTGTTTCAAAAAATAACATATTGTCCCTTTTTTTACAGTCTGAAAAAAAAATGACATCATGGGGAATTTTCGATATGAAGTTAGCTACGTTTCATTTTATGGCTATTCAAGTTGTCAAAACCATAGACATATAAATATTTATTATTTTAAATTCAAAATTTTTCTTTCTTATTTAAAAAAAACAGAAAATTCCGTGAAAAATACGAAAATTATGTGTTATTTAACCGAAAAAATGCGAATTTCACGTAAAAAATCGCGTTGTCGCAAATGATACATTTTCAGGTACTCCTCTATTTTGTCCTGTAAATACTTTATGAATAGTAAGGAAAATGTCTATGGAAAAAAATACCATAATCAGAAGCCAGTGAAAAAAAGTTCGTTTGATATTGTCGAGCAAGTTATAAAAAGGTTATTTCCTATTTTGGTCGCCTCCATGGACATTCTGTAGATCTGTAAACGTGTCAGAGTTAAATATAAAGATATTAACGCCATTAAAAAACACCGTTAGCAATGGAATTCACATAGTTCCGCATAGTTCACAGTAGTTCCACATTTTCCTTTAACTACGGTTCATTATTCTCATGTTATACTTATCACATCGTTTCCAGATCACCAACTTAACCTTTAACCTATCGCAACCCCACCTGTAACCGTAATGATCCCTAACCGTTTTTTCCATAAATCTGTTTTTCCCCAAATAATTGAACCGTTAAAGCGACTTTTGCTTTCTCCCAGGTTACTCGTTAAAAATAGAACAATTTCAAAGGTTGTGGAAAATTTACTATGAGAAAGTACCGACCTACTGAAATTTGTTTCGTGCTATATTAAAAACAAAAAAAGGCCTCTATTATAGCTTGGCATGAAATCGGGGAACCACAAAATGTCTATGGCAACACCCAGCTATGTACATCTTCGCGTTTGGTAATTTTTTTAAAAGAAAAAACGCAAAACATCGTAATCCATTTTTTACATTTAAAAAAAATATATATATATATATGTTTGAGCTGTGAATTTGATTTGTTTTATTTTTTTAATTTTTTGTTTGTATTTTTATTTTATTTATCCAAGATCTCATACAAGGTTATTTCGCTACATACATTTCAGAAATACAAAAAAAAGCCTTTCCATATAAATAATTATTTTCCTCGCGCGTTAAATAATAAAAAAAATGTTTGTAATGAAATTATTTTAGAATATGATGTAGAATTATCACTTTTAAGAAAGTACCACTAATTTCTGAATACCGTTTGGTTAAAGTAAAACAAAGTATTTGGACCACTGTGTTTAAAAACAAAAATCTTTGGTTTTTCTATTGGCCATCTTTGTTTTGCTATTTAAAGCCTTTTAAACGATCGCAGCACCCTCAATTTTTGTCTGCTTTTTTTGTCAGAGTGCGTCTTTAGTTATTAAAAAAAATAATTTAATGATCTAGCTTGTTTGCAACGCTTTCTTCGCAGACAAATTTGATCTGAGAAGTAGTGTCAAATTCGTTTTTGATACTTGTATGAAAAAAATTGTTTGTGTCTTCGATTATTGACATTAAACAACTTTTCAAACGATCAATCTGAGGCACCGATTAGCCAAGTGTTTTGTTGAGCATTCGATCTGTTTGCCTGTTTCCAAGCATTTTATATCCTAAATTGTCTATGAAGCTGCCCGCCCACTTTCGTATAAAACAAAAATAGTTCACGCCCATTTTCATAGACATAAATCTGACATTTGACGTTTCTCTTTCGTGAAAAATAAGTCAAAATGTAACTATAATAAGTAAATTAAGTTAGGTTTTCATCGTTTTTATTTAAAATATACAAAATACATGTTTTGACATTGTAAAACGAAAATAAATCTTTGTCATTCAATATTTGAATCGCGAAACCAATAATGACGTTTGATATTTCACTGACATATTTGTTCACCCTGCTGACTCTTTTTATTAGTAGTCCTCTGCTGTGGGGAACTTAATCCAAAAAAATCGATATCCTAATTTGATCGAGAATTTCGTTGGGAAGACCGTATTTGTGTATTTGAACAGTGTTGAGTCAAAATTTCGACTCAACAGTTGCTCAGTAGGGTTGGGAAGAACGGCCGTTTGTTGATATGTTTCATTTGATGAACATTGAAGAATAAATCGACGATCATAGAGGAAATAATACATAGATATGCCCTAACACGCAAGGAGAAGATAGCAAAATAAGAGGGGCGAGCAATTTAAAAAGTAAAACAGCAACTAAGTAAAAAAGTTCGGCTTTTTTTTGTTTTACCCTTTTTATAAATGTTCTGTAATTTACTTACCGCAGTCAAAATCACGCGAAACAAACGTGGACAGCACTTAATCAAAGCTGGTGCCAAAATGGGTATCGCGTGACCACTGTCTCCAGCCGTCTATCAATTCTGACGTTGTGATCAAGATCATGCTGTTAGATTATACTTGACGGCTGATCACAAATTGATCAAAAGTTGAAACGGTTCGAAAATCAGCGTTCGGAAATTTATAATAGACCTGATCATACATCGGATGTAACGGAGCTCGAATTACCCTAAGCTCAGTTTATAAACCGAACAATTTGTCCAATGCTTTCTTGGTCGGGAAATTTGATAGGAAACCGATACATTCCATTTGTGCGAGTTGTAAATTTCCCTCGAAGTACGGTTTACATTATTTACCTACCGCCGCGGATCTCATTACATAAATTCCCGACCTTTGCAAGTCGTTGAAAACAGACGATCGATTCATTCGAGATTATTAAAATGTCTCCCTTACCGTATAACAAGGGTGCGCAATCAGCTGCTTCGTTTGAAGTTGAACACATTATTAAGACCCTTTATATGCCACTTACAACCCCTTTGGTGTGACCCTTGTGACGAAACCCTAGTGAACAAAATGACGTAATAATAATAATTTTATTATCTTCTTTTTTTTTTTATAACAAATAATGATATTCTCACGGAGATTTGCCGTACTGAGGATTTCATTTACAAAATATTAAATTACATTATATTCAATTAATGTGCTTGATGAAAAAAATAAAAATAATTCTAAGGAGAGGTGTTTTAAGTGCAGTTGAGTACTTTCGGTGTTACTCTGTATTTGGTGTTAATATATTTTCTGTAATTTTTAAAGGATAGTGGGATCTTTTTGTAGAGTTTAGTACCATAGTATAAGAAGTTTTTTTGTCCAAATGTAGTGTTTGTGGTTCCTTGTTGTATGTGCTTTTGACTCTGAGATCTAGTGTTTCTTGTTATTTCTTGTTTTTGGTATTTATGAATGTTAATAGTATTGTTTTAGAGTATAATAGTTTTATTGACGTAATGTTAAGTTTGTTAAAGATTTTGTCAGTGCTAATTCTTACAGGGACTTTAAGTATAATTTTCAAGGTGGTTTTTTGTGTTCTAATCATTAGCACTGCCCCATCCGATAATACCTTATTCTAATAGTTATTTGCGGAGAGCCATGTAGATCTTAATCAAATATTTTGTACTGAGGACATTCCTGATTGTTTTTAAAGAGTAAGTTAATGTATTTTTTAAAAATGTTGTTATTTAAATAAATAAATTGACTTGTAACTTCACAAAATTTAAATATATCTTGACGTTATTAACTCACTCTCTAAACACGAGAGATTCTCAATTATGTTTCTATAAAACACCGGACGTAATAAAGGTTTGCTGTGTTGTAAACACGCTTTACAACTGTTCATGTTTTACAACATCGTAATTATTATAAACCTATATAGTCCTAATATAGTCTCTACCTTCTTACTTCTTTTATACTCATGTTATTATATTATGTACGAGTACTAAGCTACTTGTTATGTATACTCTTTTGTATAACCTGCAGTTATAATGTGACCACAGGTAAAACTGTTATTCATTACTCTGCAACTATTTACTTATATTGTACCTACTTACTTATTTTACACTCTAATTATTATTGTATGTACTATATTATTATACTCTTTTGTATAACTGTGTGATAAATGTACCAACATGTAAAAGCCTTCTTAGCGTGAATAAATAATAATAATATCTTTATTGTAATTAAATTTAACTATAACTAAAATACATGTATAATATAATAATGTATGTGTACAGTGGTTTATAAAGTAAAATAGAAAATAATATAATAACAGTTATAGTTGAAGTTTCACATAACCCGCCTCAAGGAATAATAATAATATAAATAAATAAATAAAAATAAAACATTGCTAGTACTTACATACTATTATGTTTAGCTTTTTATTTAAGTAACATGAACATGACTCGTAATAATTAAAATAAATTATCAAACTAATACAGAAGTATTTTGTTTACACCACTGTTTAATTAGTATTCAAATATCAACATGTTTCAAAAGCAAAGTATACTGTGTATACAAAGTATACTATATATGTTAGAATACTGTGCATCCTGATGAGGAGAGCTTCGCTTTCGAAGCATGTTGATATTCATATATTAAGCAGTGGTGTAAACAAAATACTACATTTTAATTTTATTAATAATGACTCCACAAAATGACTACACAGCTATTGAATAGCTGATATGTACCCGGTCTTGCTCGGAATTATTAATTTTCTTTGAAATAATGTTATGAAGTTGTGAATTCTTGCTTGTCGTTTGGGTGCCATAATTGATTTGATAGCGAAAGTAATACCTAAACAAAGAAACATTCATTTGAAAATTTTGTTTCATTACAAACATTTTTTTCATAATATATCTAAATAATAAAGTTCTTAAGTAGGTACCTAGTTGTGTTTTCCAATTCAAAATATATATTCTAACCAAACAAACCTTCTTCTTTTGAATATGTAATCTGTGACTAAGCAGAGCGGTATATCTATGGGCCAACCTCAATACAACATGACTGGTTTAATGTTTTTCATACTAATTTTAAAACGTTATAGCAACAGTTTTATATATTGGATTCCATTCAAACTACTTTCTAAACCTTCCCTGCACTGATAAAAACAAACTGTGCTATTTTCAGCGAAATTTCGAGGAAATCGAGGACAGACATACAACATTCATTTTTATATGTAGAGATTTGATAGTAAAATCATTTCTTCTTTGCGTTTAATCATTATAAATAAAAAAAATAATAATACTAAAATAGAATCCTATGCTTAGCGGGAAATATAAAAAAAAACTAACCACTTACTAACCTTCTATTATTTTGAAAAATCAATAAGTAAACGAAATTAATATTTTGTTTAATGAAATACCCTAAGGGCCATTCTTCCCAACCCTATTGCTGACCCGATATGTTCCCTCAAAACTGTTTAAATGCACAAACACGCTCTTCCTAATGAAATTTTCGATCAAATTTACGATCAATTTAGGATGTCGATTTTTGCATATTAAGTTCTCCTCAGCAGAGGACTAGTTATAAAAAAATGTCAACAGGGTGAACAGATGGCTCCGATATGTCAAATGTCATTATTAATTTACGATCTATTTTACGTGATTCAAATATTGAGTGACAAAGATTAATTTCCGTTTTCGAATGTCAAAACATGTTTTTTTGATGTTTTAAATAAAACTGAAGAGAATCTCACTTATTTTACTTATCATAAGCTACGTTTTGTCTCATTTTTTCAAGGACCAGAAACGTCAAATGTCGAATACTCGTATACGAAACGAGCAATATGCTCTCGCGGCGTTAGCAAAAGAAGACTTTATTTTCAACATATTTTTAACACACAAAGTATAAAATGTTGGTTTATGTATTAGTTTTTAAAACAGATGATATGTATTCATAATAGATTTTTACTATGATGTCATTTTATTGTCTTAAAAGTGGGCGGATACTATTTTATCGTGTATGTATTTTATAGTGGTCGGGATCCTCCATAGACAATTTGCAATGAAAAATGCTTGGAAACAGGCAAACAGAGCAAACACTTGGATGATCGGTGACTCAGATTGATCATTGGAAAAGATTGGAAGAACGGTTGAAAAAATAGTGCGGGATCTCACTTTGCGGAATTCCAATCCTTAGTCGTGACCATAAGACGCATAAAAAGGCAATTTTGTTTCAGAAAAAAATCCTAAGCATTCCGGTAGGTAAAAGTGTTAATTCCATGCACTGTTCTACAGAAATCGTTGACTAACAATCACAATCTGTTAACTATTAGCCTCGCAAATAACCTTCTATATTTTTCGAACGCTAAAACTGAATTTCAGGATTCCCCCAGCCTGTTAGGGGAAATCTCCCCTAGTCTTGTAGCCCTCCATTTCTGTTCCTGTTCTCCTCACACTGCGATGATACGCAGTACTACGCCAGTACTGCTACGCCGGAACACACTGTCTGACCCTATATGCTACGAGTCTACGCGCTACGCAGCCCTCTCTGTTTGATATTTTGCAAAACAACATCCCGACTATTATTATTTAAGCCTTCACAAAATATGTCTATATAATTGCCTTATACAGGGTGACAGGTTATTGCTGCGAAATATTAAAAGGAGGAGTCACGTACAAGTGAAAGAGTTACTATTTACTAATTAACTAACCATGACACCGTTTCGCCGGAGGCGTAGGCAGAGAGGACGGAGCGCCAAACAACTCGATCTTGGGATACGCTTCTTGCTTCATTCACATTCATACATCGTCTTATATATTATGTTCTGTTATTTCGACTTCTGACATGGCCTGACTCAAGTATTTGATTCACTTGATCGTGCCATGCCTTCCTAGGGCGTCCATTCACATTAGCGTCATTTATTCTCCTTAGACTTCTTTCTTCGTTCAATCGCTCTACATGCTCAAACACCTAAGCGTCTCTTCCTTAATCCTTCTCATTACGCTTATATCAGCCTTGCATTCTTTGCGAATCTCAACATTTTTCACACAATCATACATAGTTTTATAACACATTCGCCTCGGAATTCTCATTTTTACAGCATTCAGTCAACTTTCATCCTTCCTCACTGAGATTAATCAGGGTCAGTATCAGTACTCCATTGTAGACTGCTAACTTCGCTTCTTTAGATAAATTTTTGTTTGAACCAACCGCGTTCAGTCCTCCGTTATTGGAGTTTCCTGCATTCACCCTTCTTTCAATATCCCTATCAGTCTTACTAACTACTTAATACGATTTGACACTGGGTATAATAGAGCTAACACAGACCGGTGAAACACCACTAGATTTTATAACTGCAAGATGTGTTAAGCTGAAAGTTTACGCCGCTCTTTTCAGATACAAAATATTAAATTCTAATTTAAAAATAAATGTTTTTTTTTAAATCTCTTATACATAAAACTGAATGTTTGTTTGTGTGTCCTCGATTTTCTCGAAAATTACTCCACCGGTTTTGCTGAAAATAGCACAGTTTGTTTTTATCAGTGCCAGGAAGCTTTAAAGAGTAGTATGGAAGGAATCCAATATGTAAAACTGTTGTTAATACGTTTTAAAATTAGTGTGAAAAACATTGAACCCGCCATGTTTTATTGAGGTTAGTCCATAGATATACCACTCTGGTTAGCCACAGATTACATATTCAAAAGAAGTAGGTTTGTTTGATGGAACATTTTCTAAATTGAAAACAAGAAATTTTTTTATTTAATAAATGTTTCGAATGAAAAACAATTAGAAAATTGTTTCTTTGTTTAGAGACAGTATTAGTTATCACAAGGCATTACTTTCGCTGTCTAATCAATCATGGCACCCAAAAGACAAGCGGGAATTCACAACTTCATAACTTTATTCCAAAATAAATAAAAATCAAATCCCGCAGATTTAAAAAAAAATCTTGTTCCAATCCAGTGAAATTGAAAACTGTGCGGGATTGCAATCCCTAGTCACGACCAAAAAATATATTGTTACATCCTTGTTGTTGTATTTAATTTTTTTGTATTAGAGCGTCTCAAGAGTTGTTATAGAATTTAAATGTCACAGGACGATGGGTTTTAGACTTCCTTTACCGGGGAATCGTTTTTTTTAACAAGACAGGTACCTAGACACAAAAGCGGAAAATTCAACGGACAAGAGCGAGATACTCATTCACAGTTGATGTCTGTAACATGATAACAAGTCTGGAGAAACGATTTCTTTTGTCAAACGGAATGCGTCAAACGAGTTGCCAGTACTTGTCTTCTTCCTTTATTTACACCGGTCCTTTTCGAGGACTACAATAAAAAAATAAGTTTTTTATCCCATTCTGCAGCTCGTCCACAGAGTCGCCAAATAATACATAGCATTGAAAATATCTACGTTTAAAGGAGATTTTATGTTGACAAATTTTGGTTCGTCAATTTACTTTTAAGTTTTTAAATTCTGCTAATTTAAGAAATTTGTATCATTCACCTTAAATGTTTTCATTTTTAAACATACTACAGAAAGTAGGCAAAATTAATACATTGGTTGCTCATCAGCAGTGGCGTGCATTGCTCTATGATAAAGGTAGGCTGTGTATTAGTTGTACTCCTGTTAATACGTG
>JAHDVE020006543.1:0-180117 GCA_022606495.2 Halesus radiatus
TTTTTTATTTCAATTTAACATGTATGAAAACTTAGATCAAGCCGTATTTAGTTTTGATAATTTAACTGCATCTCTTTATATGGTCTATAAATAATGTGTAATGATAGCCTGTCCAAAAAAAAATATAATTGATGTAATATAGGAATAATGTAAGAATAGGAAATAAGATTTGTACAGCGCCTTTGAGGTGACTTTTCACAAAAACGGCGCTATAAAAATCATCCGATTATTATTAACTAAATTAGAATGAAATCAAAATTAAATGATTTTTTTTTAAAATTTAAAATATAAGGTCCGAATGGCCAGACTTTTCAAACATGAAACACGCCCACATCGCATTCCTTGCGTTCTTCTTTATTCTGTGGGGAATGTAAATCCGTTCTCGGCATTCTGGTATGTATTGTTCATTTAAAAACAAGCTGATCTGTTTGTTTTCGATTCGAAAAATGTGTTACTGCATTCAGTTCTGAAAATTTATAACGTTAAATTAATTTGCACGATACCTACTATAAAAAAATAAATTTTAAGAGCAGCGAGAGGGAATATTACGCAAAATAAATATGCATTTATTACAGTCGTAGACACTCTCAGTATCACCCTGGTGAAAGACCAGTATTTAGAATCGACAAGTTGCTTGAAATGACTTTAGCTGTGTTTGGTGACTAGATCTAAACAGTCAGGTAATACCCCATTCAGCCTTACAACATACCCCAATATTGGGGATGCCGTAGTCTCACTGGCTCCAGACGGTTGGAAGCAATTGGGACTCTTGCGCGATATTCATATAATTGTCCCCGCTGCGGGGCGTGCGCCACACATTGAGAAACACTGGTTTCAAGTATTTATATATTATAGTATACTCACTGGCTCCGGTTAGAAGGGAGCAGTGGGGACTGTTATGAGGTATTCACAATAAATAAAAACATAGCAATTAAGGAATGAGAGTAATATGGCACAGTACCATAGCCCATATAATACATTGAGATTTTATAGGTGAAAATATAAAAAAAAATAAAAATAGTCTACTAATAGTCTTATAGTAATTGGCGATCTAAAATTGGAAGACAAATGGCGACATTAAGTCAGAAGCATTGAAAATAAAACCAGTTAATTTCAGGTAATAACCATTAATTATTACATATTATAACATACACATAATTAATTATAACTGCAATTTATTAATTAAAGAGCATTATCCAATCGTTTATTATTGAGGAGATTGTATATATTAAAATTTATAGAATCATAAGTAATTCAAATCCTGAGTGGCTGGTTGCCTAATCAGGGCAAAAATACCCACCCTTCATCCTCCTTTACCCCTTGCAGACAAAGCTTTCAAAGAACAATCATAATTGAGGCGGGTTTCACGAGCACGTGTTACACAAACCTATTAGCAGTAGGCACCTACTGCCTGCACTAAAGCTAGCTTTACACGACACCTATTTCCGTGCCATGGAAACCATATCGGGTCCCGTATGAAAAATCTTTGCGTTACACGATCAATTTATTTTATTTTCTTGGTTCTGAATCAAATATATTTAAAGTTAAAGCATTGCATGTTTTCACGGGAAGCTCACCACGCGTTTCGAAAATTACGAA
This sequence comes from Halesus radiatus, assembly GCA_022606495.2. Lineage (NCBI taxonomy): Eukaryota > Metazoa > Arthropoda > Insecta > Trichoptera > Limnephilidae > Halesus > Halesus radiatus. The sequence goes on from JAHDVE020006543.1 coordinate 1,600, forward strand.
TAACAGAAAATAATACAAAATTTAAAACTCAAAACTTAAGACTTTATAAATCTGGAGAGACATGTCAGGTAAGTATGTTTCTGTATCTGTTTGTACATAATAATGATAAACCCTAGCAAATAATATTTGCACCAGGGTCCTGGAGGTGATTTTTTACAAATACGGCGCTATACAAATCATCAAATTATAATAATTATTAATTAATTAATTATAACGCGTCGTGTTGACATTTGCGGTAGAGTTGCCATCTATTTTCTTTCGGAAAGTCAGGTTGGTGGTACATTACAGATAGATGAACTGGTGAATGTAATTTGTTAGCCATAAGTAGTAATAATAGATTGTATATAGTTAGTGATAAGATAGAGCATTGAAAAAAAAAATTTACAGCGCCTTTGAGGTAATATTTCACAAAAACGGCGCTATACAAATCATTAAAATATTAGTACTTTTATCAATTTTTTTTAAAGTGCGATTTTTTTAAGAATAAATGTAATAAACATTAATCAATGATTTGAGCATTGCTCCCCTAAACATTCAAATTGGAAGATAAGCTCAGTATCGCCCTGGTGAAAGACCACCATTCAGAATTGAAACGTTGCTTGAAATGGCTTTTAGCCGTGTTTGGTGACCAGATCTGAATAGCCAGGCATTTTACCCACCCTCCTCTTCCACTTCTCCTTCCCCTCCCCAATGCCTAGACTCTCACAACATTCCCAATTGGGGATGCCATAGTCTCACTGGCTCCAGGCGGTTGGAAGCAGTTGGGACTCTTGTGCGATATTCATATAATTGTCCCCGCTGCGGGGCGTGCGCCACACATTGAGAAACACTGGTTTCAAGTATTTATGATATGTGATATTAATTTGATAAAATCATTGAAGTGTTATCCATAATGAGGGAATATTCTGACGTCGATTACAAACTTCACATTTTCGTAACAGATTATCGTCAAAAGGATACTATTTGAAGAAGCGGATAATGACTAGGTAGTACTTGTATTTGTAGCAATTTGATCGCCGAGATGGAGAAATTTTGAAATTCGACTCAGGCCATAAATGGAGAATTTTAATTATGTCAATTCCACTCGAGAATATTGGCACTTTGCTCCGTTATTAAATACATAATATTGTCTTTTTGACATCCAAGAAGTGAAAATTTTTGGATGAAATATAATGTGTCGAGATAATCGACATCGTTTTCCACCCCCAAAAGAAAAAAAAACAGCACGTAACAAAGCAATTTCGTAAACGTTTCATAAATTGTATATTGAGAGCAGCAAACAGAATATGAAAACTGTTTTACTCTATGCATACCTTTAATGTAAAAATCGATCGGTTTCCAATCCATCGGTCATTACAATCTTTTCGACGGTCATTACATTTCCGCCAGGTCGGTTTAAAGTTTATAGATGACTGTGGCGATATTAAGACGATATCTCGACCGAATCTAATCGACGTGTTGACTTAAGATGATAAACGTTTTCGATTTGATGATTGTCGATAGATCAAATCGAAAAAGATTCCAAAAATAAATACCTGAAAACATCACAGCCGTATTTCACTGCACTAAAAAATTAACGTGACTTGATAAGAGTATATATTCGCTGGTCAAACTTAGGTAGAAACGAAGGCGGTATGCGATTAATGTCAAACCACGAAGTAATTGATTTCTGCGAAAAAAACTAACTAGATATTACACTTAAAAAAAAAAAATTAATATATACTTTCTATAATTTCTTCAAACGATTGGTTTTCACTTTGTGGCGTCATTATTAATAAATTAATTAAATAATATACTTTGTATTCACCACTTTCTTAATATGAGGTTGTCTACATGTTTCGAAAGCGATGCTTTCTTCTTCAGGAGTAATACTAAAATTAATAATTTATTATTTAAATTCATTTATTAATATATACTTTATCCACGGTCCTATCACGAAAAAAGAGTAAGTCAATTTTTTCATAAATTGAGATATGAAAACATTATTTAAGCTTTTTGTATAAAAATACATACATGGATGTAATAAAACGGAAGACGCATATACCCGAATGATACTTATAAGTTGACGAAAAATCGTATTAATATATTATAAGAAATAGTAAGGAATAAAAAATAAAAAAATATTTTTTAAATGCTAATTGTTTGAAAAATATATAAGGGTGGCATAGCTGAATTCTTGGATAATAATAATAATGTGAAAAATCACCTCAAGGGCGCTATACAAATATTACTTCCTATTCTTTAACTAATTATGTACAGACAGATACAGAAAAACATACTTACCTGGCAGATCGCTTCAGATGAACACAGTTTTATTGGAAAATGTAAGTATAGAGATGAAAGTTTTACAGTTGCTATTTTATCGATGTTTAAAATTGTACCAAAACTTTTTTTTATTCTATACGTAAACTAAAGATGTACTACATTTATTGTGTTTGTAAAATAGATCGAAAGCATATCTCAAAATTATAAAAATCAGACTAGTTAAAAAATAAACAGTTTTTTGTTTCTCCTGTAAAGTTGCCAAAACGGTAATGTACAAATTAAGGTGGCGATATAAGGTAAGCCAATTTGTGTAAACTACTATATGAAAAGAACGTAAAAGTTAAGCTGATTAATTGTGGTAAAAATTGATTAGAAAGCAAATTTAAATAACCGCAAAATTCACGATACGGCGCTCTTACACCTACTCTAGGATATATGCATGGATAATGGAGACAGCGTTTTGAGACCTATTGTTAATTCAAATAAGCATTGCATACCTATATTGTAAACTGGTAAGAAGAAAAAAAGATTCTCTCAGACGTTACCAAGGTTTTCATCGGGATTTATTGATACAAGATAATATTAAATTGTACCACCATTAAACATGAATATAAATAATATTCTATATCAAGTGGGGAGTGGCCTAATGTGTTGGTGTTATTTTGTTCTTATGTTACAATATTTTAAACAAATGTGATGGTCTCCTTGATATCTGCTGTATTTGTGCTACTTTGTTCTTCCTTATGTTGTATTTTAATCAATTATGATGGTCTCCTTGATTGTATATCTCCTTGATATCTGCGGATATCTTTGAAATTATTTAAGTGCTACTATTATATTAAGGGTCAATCACTGTAACAAAACTGTTCTACTGTTTTCATATATATATATATTTATTTTATTGCGCTACGATTTGTATGATTATTTTTATTTAAGTGTTGAATTTTGATCTGTCTTGGCTAGCGATCCAAATATTGGTGTCAAATACATATTTATCGTAATTTGTGTTCAGTCTAATGGTCAGTGGAAGGAAATTGTTTAGCTTTGTTGCAAAAGTATCTAAAATTTCTTTAGCAAAATGTATTATATGATACTGTTGAACTAAAAAGCTACTCGCAGTAGCTTAGCGGGTAGAAATTCCCGACGTATGTAAATAATATTAGGCAATAAAAAAAAATCTACTATTAAAATTAACAAATTTGTTTGGAAGTTTTATTTACTATGTACTTTTGCTACTTTTAATTTATTAATTTCGCTACCGGTTTCATTCACTAGCGTTCTTAAAACTAACTTTGATTAAACAAGTACAGAAACAAATTAGTCACCATTGGGTGAGGGTAGTGGGAGTGGTGATTTGGAGGGGGGTGGGCGGTGGGAGGAGTCAAAGTTACTAGGAAACATGGTTAACAAAGGTGGTTTACAGGGAGCTATTATTTTGTTTACTAAATTAATTTTAGATTTATTTATTTTTTAATTTCTAAAGTTTCTATAGCGCATAATTTAAAATATGTATTAATATTTGAATGTTTAAACTTAGTTTTTTCTTTATTGAAGCTAAGGACCTGTCTCTAATAAATGATTAGCAAACTCGTGAATGCTGAAAAAAATACAAAAAAATTAACAAAATTTGTTGAAATAAATAAGGATTCGATGCAATGGGGAAATACACCCAAGTCTCGCAGATGAGAAGACGACGGGGTGCTAGGCAGAAGGCAAGCAGAGACAGCTGGCAGTTGCTGGCAGTAGTTGGCATCACGCGACGCGAGAATATTTATAGGCTCAACTCTCCCAAGGAACGGAGGTTTCCGCTGTAACGTGAAAAGGGAAATATTATAAAAAAATAAATAAGCATCATTATTTGAGAGAAATTCCTAACATTAAGATATCCACCAGCGCCGGGGAAGCCATAATGAATAATAGTGTTTTCCCCAACTGCGAGTGCTCATTAAAATAAATCACAGACATCCATTTCACGTTTCGGTTCCGTTCGGGAAGAAATATAATAAATGTTATTTATGGGATCGCTTAGAGTAGCGATACCCCGAATCGTATCACACAATACACTACACAGTGTAAATAATATTGCTCGTAGGAACTAGGAACTAGGAATATGATACATCGGCGCAAACGTGATAATGGTTTTTAGTTGAACAAAAACAACCGGCGCATTCCGCTCATCATTATTGCTCCAGGACCGGGTGCCAGACCTTTTAGTCTGTCGGTTGTATGTGCGAATTACATTTATTGGTATAACGGTAGCGGTAAAGGGCCGATAGTGATTAATAATGGTGGATGGTACTGCAGAGATGTTTCAGTTTTTATGGCGCAACGAAATGTAAACAATGGATGTTTTAATTAGTTGATCATTCCATAGACACAGAGATGTAGAACTCAATTCAATTGAAAAGCAATTATTTTATCAAAAGTGAAATTAATCGAGAGATAAATAATAACATATTGCTAAAAATCATCAAAATTGCATCATGGCGCTGATAGCTTCGCTCTCACTCTTTTTCGCATACCAGAAAGAGAGGTTATAATATATGTGTTATTATTTATATTCCATCATTCGTTCGTATTTTGAATAAATTATGAAATAAACCCCCAGAAGAGTCTACTCCCACAACTCCAGTGAAAAATATTATGGTAACAAATTATTATAAGCAATCATTATTAACCTGAAAAATCATACAAATTGAATAATCTTGCTGCCGACGGGACTCGAACCCGCGACCTTTTGTTTACCGGACAAGGCACTTGTGGCTTTTTTTGCATAGCACAATATTAGTGCTATGCATAAAAATCTTGTCTTATGAAAACATTAGTTTATCATTTAAAATAAAAATATTATGGCTTTAGATGTAGATCAACAATCACCAATTCTGAATATGACAGTTTTATTACATACGTTGAATTGTTATTTAAAAGTTAATAAAAAACCATCTCATCAAAACGCCCCGTTTCGTTGGTACCATTGGAACGACGTCACGCGGTTGTTCGAGCCTAAATTCTTTCTGTGGAAATGAATTCCTCGTGACCGTATGACGTCACACTGAATGAATAACACCGCTAGGATTTCGGCGGTTTGGTGAACATTAAAAAATCAAACTTTGAAAATTAATTTAACTGTAAAAAATAATTTTGAAAATAAACATTAATTCTACTGGTATTTCCTTATTCAGTCGGCTCTCCTATGTAGCCGGGAAATGTTAATAATAGAAATAATATTATTAATAATAATAATACTAATAACATAGCCTTTATATAGTGCAGTTTTGTTCTATTTCACTTCAAGTGCGCTTTGCTATTATAAAATTTAAAATAATTATTTAATAACTTCATTCAGTGGCATTCCTACAGTGCTACTTTCATATTTTTAACACATTATATTCATATACATACATATTCTTAACATATTATATATTAAGTGGTATTCCTACAGTGTTCCTTTCACATTCTTAATATATTCTATTCACATACATATTCTATTCATATACAGTACATACATATTATATATTAAATGGTATTCCTGCTGTGCTCCTTTCATATTCTGAACATAGTGTATTCACATAAATATTCTATTCATATACGTACATATTCTTAACATATTATATACATTCTTACTTATTTTTAATAATAACTCCTACAGAGCCCCTTAAGAACACGTTACAGGCTAATGTTAGTTTATTTCTGTTAGTTTGATAACAATATAAGGGTGGGCACATAAACTATGCGTCGATCTTGATAATGGACAATTAACTAACATTCATTTGCGAAAAATATTGGTCGTTTTAGTGAAGTCATATTTATATGCCTTTTTAACCTCTGTCGGCCATGTTTCCACTTTGTCAGCTATGTTTCCACTTTGTCAGCCATGGATCCACTTTGTCAGCCATGATTCCATTTGTCAGCCATGATTCCTTTTGTCAGCCATGATTCCAATTGTCAACAATGTTTCCACTTTGTCAGCCATGTTTCCACTCTGTCAGCCATCTTTTCACTTTGTCAGCCATCCTTCCACTTTGTGATATCCACGTTTTTAAAATTGGGTACATATTTTAAAAATTGTTCACTTTTCTAATTGTTTATATACCTACGAACAAATAAATAAAAAATGTATGTTTCTTCTTATCAATAAATAAAAATAACATTTAAAAACCTTCACATTCTCATTTTTTCTATACACTTAACCGTAGTTTTTCAAAATGCCCTTACATTCTCTTAAGCTATTTAGCGATTAAAAAAAGAAAATTAATACATAGACATCGTTGGCAAATTGGAGTAATGTTGGAGTAGCAGAGCTAAATTGTAATTTAAAGCTTCGATCTTCGATAGAATCCAAGAAACAATAGAAATATTTTTACAAAAAAATTTGGCAGCTAATATGGAGGGCCGTTTAAACCCGTCATATTCAGCAATTTCACCACAGGATGAAAGCAAACGTATTCCGCATTCGGAAATGAATAATGCCTATGTCCCCCGGCCGAGAACTGAATATCAGTTGCATTTTTCATCTTGCGGGATAAATGCGAATGTGATTGTGTTAGGGTCTACAGGCCGGTGGGTGTGAGCCCAATCTAAAACCAATCACAGTCCGACCCTGGCCGTATATCGTTTGGCAGGTTGCTCTTGTAAAATTCAATTTTGGAACTCGTCGGCCCGACCCGCAAGCCAAAGTAATGAGAAATGCTAAATTTGTATGAAAAAGGGTCCATACCGTGTACAGCAGAACCTCGAATTATAGGTTTCGTTTTAAATGAGAAGAGGATTAACCGGGAAGTGGATTAACCGGGAAGTGGATTTAAGGGGACATTTTAAAGTTTTTTTTTTTAATTTTAGATAACATAATAATAGCCATGTACCCTAAGGCCCGTTTGAATGCATAGAAAAACGAAAAATGTGAATAATAAGTGAAGCGCATTGCTAATGTGTGAGACGCCTATTTGTGGAAAGTATAGAATGGAGGAAACATAGAAGCCAGAAAAACCGGTCCACGGCCGGATAGAAAGGTCGTAAAACCGACTCATTCTGATGTATTCGCAACACGTTTGGCATCATGTCATGGTAGGAAATCGAACTTTTTTTTATTGCAATTGTAAGATTTTTTACGCATGTGTACCTCAGTGGCGTGAATTTCATAAATGCTGAAAAGCTGTGGCCACCCTTTAAAACGAAACAAAAAAAATTAAAAGACTGTTTGCCAAAATATATTTTTAGATGGTAAGGGCACTTTTGCGCTCATTTATTCAGTTGGCCTTAAAACTTAGCGGAAGACGATAATAAAATGGTATTTTTTTTTTAATATTCAATGCACAATTCATAATTGAACCTGATAAACTAAACAGCCTACCTTTGGTCTTAGAGCAATGCACACCATTGGTGTACATATACATGATATGTAGATTTTTTTTAAATATCACTATTTGGACTAACCGAGACCTTTCCATCATCTATCCCGTTAATCGAGTGTCTACTGTAGAGTGACGGCGCGGAGGTGATAAGACGTCTTATTTCAACATCACCAGGCTTTATTATATCCCGCTCCCTCTCGCCTAAATGTTCTCGAAGAGGATTTTCCCTCTTGGAGAAAACACAATTCGAGCGAACCTTGAATGTGATTAACAAAGCCGGGGGCAAAAAACAAAACGTTGCTAAAATCTTAAAACGTAAATAGGTGCCTATACTTTGTCGCCAGGGCTGTGAAATGTCAAATTACGAAAATGACACTTTAATTTAATACAGGGTTGGGTTTCGGCTTCCGTTGCCCTCTGCGTCTGTCTTCGGGGAAACTGTCACAACAAACTGTTTTCCTTGGAATTCTGCTAGAGTCACTAAAGGCCTGAAGGTATATCTAGGCGAAATCACTGACCCCAGAATTAATAGACCTACCATATAGTCAAATTTGCGTACCATTTTGACGGCTGGAGGAAAACCACGTGATATCCTAAATTTGGCAGCAGGCTTCGCGGATTTATCGACCGGCAGCGAGTGTTATGTGAAGATTTTGAAAAATAAAACATTAATTATTATATACTCGTACGTAATACGAGGTGTGTTCAAAAGAAAAGGTGAATTTTGAATTTTCGCGGGCTGTGTACATTCGATTATCGATTTTTTTTGTTATGTTGGTACACATATGTTTATCATATGTTAGCATTATCAGCCATTCCAAAAACGTGACTAACCTTTTCAGTTGTCACAAACAAACCACTGATCCAAAATGGCTAATAATGCTAACATATGATAAACATATGTGTACCAACAAAACAGAACAAAAAATCGATAATCGAATGTACACAGCCCGCGAAAATTCAAAATTCACGGTTTCTTCTGAACACACCTCGTATATATAAAAAATTGAAGAGGTAATGAGAATAATCAAAACTACCGCATTAAATTCCACAGATAGAAGTCTTTTTACGGTATTTTAAACGTATTCAATTATATGATATATGGAACAGGTTTATTGACACTAATTCACTGCCGTCTTCATTTCTTTCACGTGATTTTTACAACGGTATGCAAATTTTAAATATGTATAAAGGGTCAAACTAAATACAAAATATTCGGTTTTAGTAAACAGGTAGAACCTTTTTCTAATTTACTGTTTTACTTAATTTGGCGGTTTGGGTGAGTTTGAAATCTGTTGGCACAGCTTTGAGAAAAAAGGAGATTTACCATAATATCCGCACAACTTAAAAATCATTAGCAGATTTAGATTTCGAAGGTTAAATACTAATATTTTCAGAGCAATGCGAGTTGCCTGCAGACTGTCGTGATGCATTTATTTGCAAATCCAATGACAGTGACACGCCTAAGCTCTCCCCTCGTCCTAGTTTTGGTTTCTTCCCCTTGAGTGTTAGGGCATCTCTATGTATTATGAACTCTGTGGCGAAATGCACAGAAATAAAATGCTTATTTTTGATCATAAATAAAGATAGTTGGTACTCGCTATATATACGAAGGGTTGATTTTCTTCGGTTTTGGATGTGTTTTTAAACTGTCACAATAAACGTTCATTTCATTTTGTGGGAAAACCGCAAAAGAGTCCCAACTGCCCGAAACCCGTGGGACTATAGCAGCATTCGCAACCCCAATCGGGTGGTGTGTTGTGAGGCTGAAGGGAGTAGATTGGGGCGAAGATGAGGAAGAGGAATGTCGGGAAGTTCTCGGCTATTCAGATCTGGGCAATAAACATGGATAAATTAATTTGAAGAAACGATTCCATTCCGAATAGTGGTGTTTTACCCGAGCGATACTGGAGAGCTCTGTTGTATCACCTCTTTCTATTATATGCGTTGTTAATGAGAAAGAAGGGGAGATTACAATGGAGCTATACGCGGTGAGCATTCGCGAAGAATTCTGCTACAAATGCTGATGCAACGTAAACACAAGGCATACTAAAAAAATTTCATAAAGGTGCCAAAAGAAATAGGTAGTTTCCAAAGAACCTATTTACGGGTACTGCGTGAGGTGGTTGCGGGTTGGGGGTGATGTAAAGCCTTCAAAGGGATCACCCTTTCCATAATCTAAAAAGGAAAAGATCGGCGTTTTTGTATCGAGGCATCGGGCCAAATAAGATCAAGCCGTACTCTGGCAGAATATAATTATGTTCCGGATTGCATTGTCGGGAAGAATATCGGGTAATCAGAAAGGAGTGACGCCATTTGATCCCAATGAAATCTTGCTGATAAAATCCCTCCGGAGTCAGCGGTTAGAGACATTGTAATATTGCTCACGTCGAGAAATCCTCGTTGGGGAATCCTCGCATGTGGAAAGAAGACAAATGCGGCGGGGTGGTGAATAACTCAAGGTGGGCTGGGCGGCTCCAGGGGGAGGAGGCCCACGTAGCGCCCTAACTCGTGAGAACTCAACAACCAACCAAATTGAAGGGTGGAGAGTGGGGAAAATATTAATACAACGCGCTATAAACATCCGTGGATGAATGATGGATCGGTGTCTTTAAAAGCACAAAGTGATATTCAATGTAAAAATAACAATATGTAGGCAGTAAGTAACTAATTTAAAAAATCAATCTAAACCTCATCGAATGGCCAAAAATTGCAAAAATATCTTCGAAACGCCAATATCTCAGTCACCTCATTACTAGAAACAAATACAACTGTCACACCCGAAACAATCCACACACGAAATTGTACAGCTTCGAATATATGTTTTGAATGGACTGTAACAACCAAGACAAAAATATCTTCGAAACGCCAATATCTCAGTCACCTCATTACTAGAAACAAATACAACTGTCACACCCGAAACAATCCACACACGAAATTGTACAGCTTCGAATATATGTTTTGAATGGACTGTAACAACCAAGACAAAAATATCTTCGAAACGCCAATATCTCAGTCACCTCATTACTAGAAACAAATACAACTGTCACACCCGAAACAATCCACACACGAAATTGTACAGCTTCGAATATATGTTTTGAATGGACTGTAACAACCAAGACAAAAATATCTTCGAAACGCCAATATCTCAGTCACCTCATTACTAGAAACAAATACAACTGTCACACCCGAAACAATCCACACACGAAATTGTACAGCTTCGAATATATGTTTTGAATGGACTGTAACAAACACGACAAAAATAATTGATGGATTTGGTTGACTGTAATATAGGCATCATTTGAGGTTAAGAGGAAAAAAAATTAATAAGCACTCCCGAATAATTTTCATACGAACGAACAACTCGCATCTACGAGATCAGTATTATTTCTGATCAAACGAAAACACAAAAACTTAACCGTCATATTGCAGTGTTGTATTTCAAAAATAGTAGTATTGGGGAGTGTAGGTACTAGAGAAATATCAAATAAGGTAGGAACCAACCACATCATCATTTCCGAACCTAATAACAACATTATCAAACTTATAATTCAGAGAAAGATTGATAAAAGGCGCAGTACTCGTTTGTCTTCGAAAGCATACTTAGAACGAATGCTGATTAACTGAGTTGTTTCAGTCTACACTCTACACTACAGCCTACATGGAAAAGAAGGCCACCATAGCACGGAGAAGGCAATATATAGATTTTTAAAAAAACACCCCCCTTTAAACATCCCCCACTTGTTCAAATTGAATATTTCGAAGTTAACCAAAACTAATATGCTCACAGGTAAACAAAATATTTGGGTAATGCTTGGTAGTACTTCAGATCGTTATTCTTCTGGTACCATTAATATCGGATATTTATATCATTGTGGAAATCTTAACACTGCACAGGCTGCAGACCGGAACAACTCTGTGGAACTATCACATAGATTTCGACGCCACTTCCCCTGCTATTGTACATCTTTCATTAATTTCCTCCGGATTATCAACCCTCGATTAATATTTCAAAACGTGGCACATTTGTAATGCAATGTTCATTTATATATATATTTTTGAACAGGATATATATATTTGTTTCATAAACTGCTTTGACTGTCCAACTAAGAGGAATTTTCCATTTTAGAGCAGTCAAAATTGAATGTACAGAAGAGACAGAGTAGTAGATGCCAATATGGGTTTCATAGATGCAATAAAACCCATAATGGTATTTCAACGTACAAAAAAAAAGAAGAAAAATAAGTAAATATATATGAGCACAAAAGAAGCAACAATAAAAATAAGTTTAAATAATGTGGAGATATATATTCATGTATATAAATATTAAGAAATCGTACATACACATTTTGTAAAGACTATAATATAAACAGATGTTTTTAATATTTCTATTTTTGATAGTGACAATTCGTTGTGGAATTCCAACATAATGATTTATTAAGAGGAAAAAGTTTAAAAATCGTTCTAATAAATCATTAAATTGATGTTTGTTCTGTTTTTATTTTTTATTATTACTGTTTATTTTTTTTATGTTTAGAAAAGCATGAGTTCGCTCTCATTTCTCCCTAATTGGTGAAACAAAATACTGATCAATTTACAAAGAACACATGTACTTTGAATTAACATTATGTATCAAACGAAATATTCTTAAATTGGCGAGTACTTAGATTAGGCGTCAAATACAGTAGTATCAAAAAAGTAACGAGGAATGCAAAGTATTCACTTACTCCAAGGCCCAAGTGCGGCGGAATCCGGGTCAGGGAAAAGTGGTTTATTTGAGAATTTAAGGGCGCGTGGGTCACGTGCCACGGTTGCATTATTTTTACGTGTCAGCCCCCGCGGTGGCAGCCGCCGGGCGGGAATGCCATTCCGGAAAATATTATGATACCCTGACATTAAAATGATATTCGGACCCCGAGGAACAGTGCCAAGAATTCGGGTGAAAACACAGCGCCGCTCACCGCTTGCCTGCTAATCTCGCTACTTGCTACACTAGCCATGCATTTCAATAAATGCAAATTTCACACCTCTCGGCGGGCACGTATTGTATTTTCGTGACTTTCGCAAACGAACGTTGAGTAATTTTATTTTTACGTTTGTTAGCACAACTTTATTGTACGGAACACTGGGCCGATGACCGCATTTCAGAACAGTATCTTAGCTCGAAATGCATTATAATGCACGTAGATTTGTTTTATTAAGCAACGTTAAATTTAGAAATGGTTTATCGCTTCACGACCCCCGTGGCCGAGCGGTAAGCTTCTTGACTCCAGATCCAGATCGCGGGAACGAAATGGGATAAAAAAAAAATTTAAAAAATGGTGAATATTTCTGAGCGCCGTTTTTATGACAAAATCACCTCAAAGGCGCTTTACATCTTGTTAAAATTTGTAGCCCCTATTGAATAGATATGTTTTCAGAGACTTTTCTTAAAGGTTTCGAAATTGCTTTCTGATCTAAAGCCAAATAGATGGTCATTCCAAGAATGTGGGCCAAGTACATTGAATATAATGATATGGATTCCCATATATAGTCCAACATTCAGAATTGCGACGTTATTTGAAATGGCTTTAGCTGTGCTTAGTGGTCAGATCTGAATTGCCCAGTACTTCCTAACGATCCTCTTATCCATCTCCTTCCACTCCCTCGCTTCATTACGCCTCACAATAACCCACCAATACATACTGTATTCATTTAACGTAAATTAAATATAATAATATTATTCTTAAGTTCTGCAAGTATTTTAGTTTTTTATTATTGTGACAGCAGTTTCCGCGTTTGAAATCCATTTTCAAACTGTGGTTAGACCGCGTTGCCACTTATTTATAAGATTCCATTTACCCCCACCTAATTGCAAGTTTTATGGTGCTTAAAACGATTTATTATCGTTAAAATCGATTTACTGAGAAAATAATTGTGATAATAGATTATTAAACAGTCGAAATCTTTTTTCCCTGCATTAAATTTTAATGTTTTCCTTTTTTTATATTGTCGTGAATAATAATTAATAATTATGTATTCGCATTTAAAAAAACTCAGATACCATATAAAATTTAATAAAAATAGTATTAATATTTATAAATGTGCGGTATAAATATCAGAAATCCATGAAAATAATATTTTTTTATCAGTTACTATAAAAATCGATGTAATCCCAATTAGCTGTGTTTAATTTCGGGCACGCGTCGGTGGATACAATCGGGGGGGTGTAAAAAACACATTCGTGGAAGACTTAATTGTCCCGGAAAACCTTGAAAAAGTCACGTAGTCGACAATAATTACGTCAACTTAATAAATCAAAATAATAAAGGCACGCAAATAGGGGAGGGGCGGGGGATTGACATAAGAAAACCAACATAGTTAGGCAACAAGTCAATAACTCGAAACGACATAAATGTTTCATCGCTTACCAAGAATAATAGAGAAACAGTTCTATTTTCTAATATAATAATAATAATGTTTTATTATCTTCTTTTACATAACAAATAAAATAATGATATCTTCACTGGGTTTTCCCGTGGTGAGGTTTCATTTACAAAATATGAAATTAAATTAATGTGATTCCTGAAGAAATAAATAATTGTAAGGTGAGATGTTTTAAGTACAGTTGAATGGTTTCGGTGTGAGTCTGTATTTGTTGTTAATATATTTTCTATTTCAGATTTTCTATGTAACGTATCCAGCGTTTTATTCGTTTTTTTAAATTTATTATGGTTGTTGTATTTTTGAAGGAGATTGGGATTTTGTTGTAGAGTTTAGTAATACAGTTGGCTAATTATATTGGTGAAATATTACAGGAAAGGCGATTAACAGAGCTAGAAAATAGATAACTAAAAACTGTAAGTAAAATTAGTGATATTGTTTTTCTCAAATGATTGCAATTTTTTTTAAAGATATTCCGAATCAGATATTCTATATGTTCTGACTCTGTTTAATGTTTTCTGGTAGCATGTTGTATATTTGTGTAGAAAAGTATCTAAAACTGTATTCACCAAAGATGGAAAAGCGCTGGATTTTGTAATAAGGCTTTGTTCGTATTACACCAACATCATTAATTTGAATTTAAAAAAATAAAATAATATCAAGAAATCTCAATGAAAATATGGAATACGCGACAGTTTCCTTATTATTTTCTATTTATTCGTCTATTTCATATTTTTTTATTGCGAATTGTTGATATTATCTTCTTCAATGATTATATTATTAAAATAATTAATTATGACTAAACAATGGGTGGCATGTTTCTAAGGTCACCATTACATGGTTCCATGACCTCCGGGAGAATCGAGTAAATAATAATAATAATAGCATCTAGGTGTTTGTCGGTTGGTTATTCCTCGCTCGCGCACGAATGCCGGCTATTACCTGGAAGCGCCACAGGTAAACATACACGGCCATTGTACGGGGAATATAATATACTCCGCCTCTTTGTTTACCTTTCGAGGAACAGAGATAAGGGAGAAGGGTTGCTTCTGCACATTGTTTTCTTTAAAGCATTGCCGTGGCTGCGCCAGACACTACGTTCTTACCCCAAAGGGGCAAAGGAATAGAGATTAAACATTAAACCACAATCGGACCAAATAGGGAAAGAAAAACACCCAATGTATTCCGCATTTTCTTCTTGTCGCGTTGGCAATAATCCTTTTTTCTTTACTTTTACCGGTAAGATAAAAATATATATACGTTTGACAATACGTATGAAATAAAACAGTTCGTATGAACCACTAGTTAAATAGTACATATATTTTCCGCCTACTGGATTCACTTTTAGACGTGAATTCCGCACAAGAGTCCCAACTGCTCTTACCTGTCCGGGGCCAGTGGGACTATGGCACATTTGGGGTATGTTGCGAGACTGAATGTAGTAGAAAAGGGAATGAGATGGGAAAGAGGAGGGTTGAGAAGTATCTGGCAATTCAGATCTAGTCAGCAAACACGGCTAAAGCCATTTAAAGCAATGTTTCTATACGGAATGGAGGTCTTTCACCAGGGCGATACTGGGAGTTCTACTACCTTCTTTAGTGCAGTATACTGCTCAAAGGGAGGTTACAGGTTAACAAACTTGACACATTATATTTTTTTAAATAATATTAATAACACTAGTGAGAGCCTCATATTTGAGATATAAACTGCAAAAAACAGGCAAAAGATTCATGTTTTCATAATAGTGAAAGAAGAAAAGAAACAAAAATTTCAGGTTTCACGTAGCTACTAATTCCACATATACATAAGAGGTTGTTCAATTAATGGATAATTGTTGTGATTACATAGTTTGGTTAGTAAAGGCTTAGTACTAGGGTAGGAGAATTACAGTACCCGATGAGAACACGTAAAATATTCTTGTGTAGGCACATTCCTAAGTAATCTATGATTTGTAACCCCCTTCGTGGGACATCATGCAGCCCAGGAATCTGGCAAGTTAGTCGTACTCGGATCGCGTGGCTTTAATGCCAATTTAATGACTCTTAAATAGTGAATGTTTACGATAAAAGTAGGCAGCGTGTTTAAAATTTCAAACTTCTTATGAAAGCAAAAAAATTAAATGACTAGTTATTATTTTCCTTCTGGACAGGAGAGAATATAACGACGAGTGTTTCGGAAGAATTTTCTGACCGCCTGGCGTATAGCGCCCGGGAGCTGAATGACCCAATTTGCCGACAGGCGTTCTCTGGCATCGTGGAGCTGTCTGCTCAGTGTTGCCCCGTGTTAACTGTACTTCATGCTAACACTGTATGTGTTCAGCTAAAGATTTGCCAAAAGTCTTTAATGGATTCACAAACCTGTACATTGTACAAATTTACAAATCAGTACAAACGTAGTAACGAAAGAATGAAGAATTTAATGGTTATAATTGTGTATTTTCTCAATACAAATACTCAAAAATTCAGGTTAATTTCAAACAGAATTCTTAAACTGGTGCAGCGCAACATCTAACTGAAAAATTCTAAAAATCTTCACACCGAAAAATGAAATTTTGAAAAAATTATTAACTCTATCATACCTAATATTTTTTATCATTTGTAAAAATATTTAAAATTATTTTTTTTTAAACCACCTTATTTTATTTAAAATTTTATGTAAACAAATTTAATAATTTTATTATTGAGTCAGTAATTTTAGTTTTTATTATTGTGACAGCTGTTTCGCCATTTAAGGCCATTTTCAAACTGTGGTTAATCCACATTGTGACGATTTATTTATATGATTAAATTTACTCCCACTCCTTTTCAATTTGGATGGGTAATGATTTATTATCGGTAACAATTGCACAATAATAAAAACTAAAATTACTTGCAGAACTTAATAATAACATTATAAAATTTGGTTTACATTAAATAAAAAAAAATTAAATAGAGTTCTACGAATTAAACATAAAAACAATTAACACCTTATTTTATTTAAATTAATGCATTTTCGATGGCCTTCGGTTGATCTCAACCTTTTTCAAGAACGTATATATATATATAAACTTATTATTTATGTATATGTTCCGAAGAAGGTTGAATTCAACCGAAACCGGTCGATAATGCATTAATATGAATAAAATAAAGTGGCTTAGAAAAAAAATGTCATTCGAATTATAGTGTCAAGCCACAAAGTGATTGCTTTCTTTGTTTTCTTCTCTCAGTCATTGCTACTTTCATTTGAAACCATTTCAGTAATTTAATAAAAAAAATAAATAATTAAACAATACAGGCACTAGTTTACTGCATAAAAATGGAATAGGCATTAGACTAGATAACTTAGAAGCATTAGAAATAAGGAAAGCCAAAAACACCAATAGTAGACTCATTAATAATCAAATAAACTTAAATAAAAGCCCAACCTTTAAAATATCCCCACTAAACAAAGCACCCGCCATTCCCGATCCGGTACCTGCTCCCCTCCCACAAGTGGACCTTCACCCGCCTGTTTTTTTTATCAATATATAACACATGTGTATCTTAGTTCATTGTTAAGTATTATACTGCCCTGAAGAAGCTACGGTAGTGGCGAAACCCGGTCGGCAAAAGTATATACCAAATAAAAGTAATGTAAAGAAAGTTATTGTTTTATTTTTTAAATAAAAACAAACGTTCAAAACTTACGTTTAAAAAAATGTTACGGTGCGGAAGTCGAAATTAAACACAAAAAAACACCTTTAAAATCCAAGGAAACAAATAAGGCGCGAAGCCAGTAATACCAGCAATTGGTAAAGGAAAACCTCAATTTTTTATTCGTTCTAGATAGGGAGAAAATTCTGAAATGCATTTTTCAAATATACGTACGTTAAAATAGGGTTAAATCATTTTCAGCTACAATGATATCAATAACATCGTATTTTTCAAACTTCACACTGTGACATACTCAGATGTCACGAGCAGTCACTGATTGCAAGTTAAAGACTGCCCTTATGATGGGCAACCTCCGATAGGAGAGGTAATTAATATCTGTAATCACAGAACTAACCGATAAAATCGTTAAAAAAACTGTTCATGTTCTGTTCACAAAGGCAAGTCGAAGTATCTTCAAATGTGTATTGTATACTGTTGGTATAATATACGAGTCTATAGTTTTGTCTATGGGACATAACCTCAGACAGTCACTTGTTAAACCGATATCAACCGCAATGATCAATAAATCTACTTTACATTTACAAGTGCTTTTAATATAACACCTCAATACAACATATACGAGGAAGAAGTCCTTGCACACATAGGTACAAATATAATTTAAATTTCAAAGAATCTGGTTGTAGCATAAAGCTGGAGTTACACCCTTCCATTCGTATTCGTACTTGTACTTGTACAGATGTGCGGTCCAGCGTGAGGAGCAAACAACACGCCGTTCGGGACGCGCCAAGGCAAACGGAATAAAATAACGCCAGTGTCCGACAGAAAAATAAAAGACACGATTCGTGTACGAGTCAAACAAGACGGAGATGCATTTCGAGAATTGGATGGGGATCTAGCCTCTGTGATAGCCATCTAAAGGGCTGAAACCGCGCACCGCGATTCACTTATCTGATATTGACTATAAACAGAAATGTACAGTGAAATAATATTTGCGATTTCAGTAGATAGTTTGCAGAAATTCGTATTATCATTTTCCTTTTTTTACAGTAATTCCACACAGGAGGCCCTGGGGGAAATAATTTTCCTCAAGGTCTATAACATCTTTGGGGATGCTGTGTGGAGGTTCTTTAAGAGGATAGGAAGGAGTGAACTTGAGTCTTGAAGAGACCCATGTTGTAGGATGGAGGAAACACAGAGGCCGGTCAATCATTCCACAGCCGAGCTGTTGAACACAAAAACGAGTCGTAGAAGCGACCCGTTCTCATGTAACAAATGTCAACCGTGTAAAAAAATTGTATTCTAAGACTTCAGTCTAAGTTTCCCAAGGGGGAGGGATTTTTACTTGGACACTTTTCGTTGTAGGCTCATGATAAGGTAACCAAGCTGCAGTTTCGATTTTTGCTATTTCGACCCCTTGGAATAACAAGGTTCCATCTGACACGTTTTGAGATAATGAGCTCTAAAGTAGCTCTCTCTAGAGCCCATTATCGCATGACATTGATGTGTCAGATGGAGCCATGACATTGATGTGTCAGATGGATATATATATATATATATATATATTCCAAGGAGTCGTTTTTTACCCAAAATATATAATTAAATTTAAAATTTTGATGTGATTGAAAAAATAAGTTGAATGGAATATATTTTTCGAGGACACTCATTCAACACGTAATGTCGTTCAATATCATCTTTAACGAGGACATGTGGGTATGTACTGAGGAATGTCATTGTTGAACAAATTCCAACCCCTTTGAGGATTTAGAACTAGACAGCACACGGCACTCGGCGCGTTCCTTGGAATTTTATTTGAAAAGGAGCCTTCCCAAATGAAGAATCTGTCCGGTCATCCTGGAGTCTACATCTACATCGATAGATCCGTTGTATCCCTTCCCCATTTCTCATAAAGGACGCACGTAACAGAAAGAGAGATGGCAACGGAGATCTCGACTCGCCCTTCGTTGTGCGTCAATACAAATATCAATATCTCCAGTGGAAACAGAAATGTAGCATGCGATCAAAACAGTTGGAAGAAATATACCTGTATTATAGGTGGGCACCTACTCCACCACAACGTCGTTTATTGTGTTTGACGTTGACTTTCAGTGTGACATTTAAAAGGAGACAAAAATTGAGGGAGCTGCGATCGTTTAAAAGGTTTTAAATGGCAACACAAAGATGACTCAGGAAAATCAAAGTAGGTTTTAAAAAGCATAATGGTCCAAGTGCATGTTTCACTTTAACCAAACGGTGTTAAAAAAATAGTATTACTTTCCGAAATGAGATGATTGTACATCATATTCTAAGATAATTTTATGTTACTTTATAATGTTATTATGTTACTTTAATTATAATTTTATGTTATTTTTTAACGTTATATGATATATAAATAAATTAAAAAAAACTTATTAATGATGATTTGCATTGTTTCTTTAAAACGAACTGTCAAACGTGAAACCATTTGAATGTGAAGAACACATTTCAAAGACAAAGTCAGTAGCTTGGTGTTACCATAGTAATGACATTTTGTAGTTCCAAATAATAAATAACTACAATTAAATGGCAAGCTACACACAACACATTTTATGTGAAGAACTTTTAGTTTCTTTCTATTAAATATTTAAGATTGCTAATGGGTATATGTATATATATATATCGGCAATATCTGCTTTGATACTTTTAAGGCTGCTCTCTGACGGTCCGGTGAGGAATGAACATTTCACTCGCTACTGGAGACACTGCGCAGAAAAGTCCCACGATGGACTGCGTTGCTAATCGTTACCTTACTTTAGCAAACTTGACTTTCATGTACAGTGTCTGCAGTAACGAGTGAAATGTTCATTCCTCACCGGACCGTCAGAGAGCAGCCTAAAGGCTACAGAAAATTATACTGTACAAATTCAAGCGTTTATGCAATTTAAAATCTGCAGGCCGCAAAGGAAAACTTTTTTTTTTCGATATATCTTTTATTCAAACTCTTAATTCGTGGTGGAATTCTAATGTCCCTCCACACATCATCCCCAAAGATGATATAGGCCTTGAGGGAAATTATTTCCTTCAGGGTCTCCTGTGTGGATACTGTAAAAAAATTATGTAATATTACGATGGAAAAACTTATGTCGACCTATGTATTTCTTCCTTCCCAGAAGACAGGTTGCTGCTTCAAGACCGTCGTTAAAATATTTGTTTTTACTCAAAAAGACCCTCCTCACAGCATCCCCGGAGATACACGCCCCGGGGAACTTTTGTTGAGTTTGTACCAGTCAGAATACTTCTTGTCCCATACGTAGTACGGAATCCGTCCGGTCCCAAATAAAAAAAAAAAAAAAAAAATTTTAATATTAATTTTGTATGGAATTCCACCACGAATTAACAGTCCAAAAAAGAAATAGTATTAAATGTAATTCACGTACAAAAAAAACCTTATACAGCTTTTATAACATACCCGGCAGAAATAGGGGGATGCTCTGGGGCAAACACGAAGACCCAAGATTAATGCATTGAAGACTCACCTGAAACAATCAGAAAAACGAAACATTAATCAAACGGAAAACAAGAAGGAAATCTATACGTATCATGTTTTCTTCTACGATCCCCATTTCAAACGTCAAAAGCAAAATAACGGAAAGAAAAGGCAAAAAATATAATAGTACATATATATACTGGCTCCAGAGCCATCTCGGAGGAACATTATAACTTCTTTTGTGTTCATTTTTCTCTATTGACATCCGGAATGGCAGTGAATAGATTACTACGGCACTTTTCCATTTGTTATATAATGAAACTCTTTCGTCACGCCGGAAAACATAATACGGAGAAGAGGGAAAACTCACCTACGTCTATTTATCGTATCGCCCGCTCTCTGCTTGGCAAAAGATACTTTCCAAGTTCTCGGTTCTCTGACATTTTATAGCTAACAAATGGCGGCGACACTTTATGATGGCCTTTTATTCCCTGAATATTTTCCGTCCAATAAAAGAAAGACAGACTTTAACGGCGGCAAGCTGGGAATATTCTGCTGTGCAAAAGATCAGTTCTGTTTACCTTCGAACATTTGCAAATGATAATAACAAGAGAGCTTCTTATTGTTTCAGAACGCGGGTTTCCAACCTTTTTAGAAACACGACACGACCGCCTTTTATAATAGCAAAATTGGGGGGAGATTCACACAATTGAAAAAGGCCACTTTAATACGAAAAAGAAAAATAAATATAAAACACATCACAAATGAATTAAAAATAACTTTTTAATAACCACTATATTAATACATACAAATCAACATGTTTCGAAAGCGATGCTTTACTCATCAGGAATATACACAATACTCAAATTTTATAGTATTCTGTATATTCCTGATGAGGAAAGCATCGCTTTCAAAACTTGTAGATTTCTGTAAATTAATAAAGGGGTGAATACAAAGTATATTATTTAATTCATGTATTAATAATGATTCCACGAAGTGAAACCAATCATTTGAAGAAATTATATATCTTAAGATCTACATTAATTTTTTTTTAAATTGGAAAGAAAAATGATTTAATTTTTACCAAAAACGTCGCTATACAAACCATCCAAATATTATTATTATTATTAAAGAAATCGCCTTGAGGTCTGTTTGGATTATTGTCAATCCATAGTTTGGGAACCCGTGGAAAAAAAGTAGGTAAATACGAGTAGAATATATTACTAATTTTATTTTCATTGGGCAGATTTTTTCTGGTAGAACGTTTGACCGTATTGATCTGTCTTACCATCCCGAATCGTTCGATCCCCGTCAAAACTGATTAAGGTCCGGTAACTCGGAGCGCCGTAAACCACCAAAGGGCATTTCAGTATTTTCGTTTATATTGTCACAGGGGACACAGGCTGCCCAGATACGATCGTTATCATTTTGTCCGACCTGAAGTATCTTCACAAATCTACTCACTAGAGCAATATTCTGAATTCTATCACTGGAAGAATAAGACAATTTTTGGTCGAAGGCTCGATTTAGTAGGTACGTCAACATGCATTTGGAAAGAGTTTTGCTGTTTGCAGAATATAGGATTTTAAAAATAGTTATCTCTGTATGTCTTTAAGACAAACTTTTGCTTATTGCAAGCGTAAGTTATTTAGTAGCTAACATAATTTTTAGTTCGGCCTAACGCATACTTACATAAATATAGGAACACTAATAACACAAGAATGCAAAAAATGAACACTTATGGTCACATTTAACCCGAATAGTGATCGCTCACCGTCCGTTGCGCGTTGCTGCAAACGAGATCTTGACTAAAAGCAACATAATGTGAAATTGAAGATGTGTGCTAGGCATCACCCTAAGATTTCGAAAATTCACTTACTGAATAAGGAAGCAAATGAAATCAACGGATTAAATCGAATATGCCAAAAGGAAATAAATAAAAAAAATGTTTGCAATCTGCAAAACCGATGGAAAAATCTTGTCATTTATTGACACTCAAGGAGAACCAATAAAGCTCAAGGCCATCCCAAAACCCGCTGGATCGAAGACATAATCCAGTTACGCAAACACGAGTCGTAGCGAAAAGCATGGAACAGCTAAGAGCGAAAATATATATGGGAAACCTTCATTTAGAAGTAAAAATATAATTAGTAGTTATAATAATACTAGCAATAATATAAATAGATGATTTCTATAATGCAATTTTCGTAGAAAAATCACCTAAAGAGCGATTTACAACTTAATTTATCTAACCCATAACGAATCACTTACAACTAGTAACTTACAGCTAAGATTTGCTACGAATGACTTACGACTAAAATTTATAACTAGTGACTTACAACTAAGACTTATAGCTAATGACTTAGAACCAAGACTTATAACTAATAAAGTTGGTAGGTTTGACTTCAGGAAAGGACCGCCGGATGGTCGAACCTTTGGACGCGGTGTCTTCAGTTAGTATCCGGCAAATAAATCGTGTGGAAGGCCCTTTACAGCTAAGATTTACTACTAATAGCTTGCAACTAAAATTTATAACTAGTGACTTACAACTAAGAATTATAACTAATGACTTAAAACTAATGATGTACATATTGTTTTATGACCACGTGGGTCTTAATAAACAACATTGCTACATTATGACTTACAACTATGGCATACAAATAAAAACTTACAACTAACATATTCGCATTTAAAATTTTAAAATATGTATTATATAAACATTATTATTCCCCCTATAAGTAGGACCATAAGTCCACATTTACTCTACATAAGAGCATACACACACATAGTTTAATCAAGTAATATTCTGTTAATCCCTCCGAATCTAGAATTTATGTTGATACCGATATTTTTTGCTGAAGTTTGGTATGGCATTACAATTCGAAATTACAATCGTACGTCTAGATTACTGTTTCATTAGCTAGCTAAGAATTATCAAAGAAAATTACACAACTAACTAACTCGTGAGTTATAGTGGGTACCTAATTACTCGGTGAAATTCCTAATCTTGTTTATAACACTTCAAACAAACGGGTGCGAACGAAACATTAAATTTATTTGCTCGCAAGAGTTGATTTGTTTTGCGCAGAAGCAGTTCTCGCGTGTTTACGACGGTGGCGATAAATTAGTATATTATGTTATTATTTATATTAACGGGGACACTCGCCAGATGTCGTTCAGTTGCTGTAATGTGAGATGGGTCGGTGATTGCGCGCTATGCACCGTGAAGTAGACCGTATACTGAGCTGTTACGATATGCCAAGCTATTAGGTCTGGTATAACTGCCAAGGCCCCGTAAACCAATTATTTTGATAGTGTAAGTTTTTTTTTTATATGAATACCCCACAAGAGTCCCAACTGCTCCCAACCGTCTGGAGACAGTGATACTATGGCATCCCCAATTGGGGAATGTTGTGAGGCTGAAGGTATTGGGGAGGGTAAGGAGAATAGGCAGAGGAAGGTGGGGAAAATACCTGGATATTCAGATCTGGTCACCAAACACGGCTCAAAGCCATTTCAAGCAACGTTTCAATTCTGAATGGTGGTATTTCACTAGGGCGATACTGAGAGTATCTTCCACTCTGGAACGTGCGCAAATATAGTACATATTATTTTTAAATCAATTAATTGTGAAACAGCACAAATTAATTCAATAAAATTTACTTGCGCACGCCGGGATTTGAACCCGCGTCCTTCGGATTCGTAGTCGAGAGCCTTACCCCTCGACCACGGAGGCCGTCAGATCCCTGTTATTTAATACCCAACATTATATGTATACTGTATTTCCAAATTCTATTTTTCTCTATCTCAGCCCGGTCCCTGACGGTCCGGTGAGGAATGAGCATTTCACGCGCCCAGATGCGACTGAAATCTTTTTTATTTTCTGTTGTTTTTCTTCCGGTTTCATGTTTCATTTAGGTTATGTTAATATTATATTCTTCAATGATTAAATTTTGTTTTTGCTTTGTGGCCATAGAATAAGGAAGAATAATACACAACAAATGCGGTGTGGGCGTGTTTCGTGATGCAAAAGTCCGGACATTCGGGACTTAATTTTTTTTTTCAATCAGTTGGAGTAGCAATACACGATGCAGACAGTGTAAGAGAAACAGAGCGCCGTATTTTCATTGTCTCCCTCGAGGCTAGAACTAAAAGGTAACAAGTCAGATGCTACATCGGCTTCCATCCAAATCTACATGGAAGGCTTTTCTAGTGTGTATTCTTTATTCTATGTTTGTGGACGTCTGCAGAAACAGTAACTACTGTTGTAAGTAAAACAAAATCTCATTCCACTAAGAAGCTGAATTGTCAATTGCGTAACGGAACGATCAAACCGCTGGGTCAATGGCGCTTGTCAAGGCGCTCAATCAAAATATTCGTCACTTCCCATCAATGTGGTCAAAATGTTTGAAAATAGGTACCGTTGAAAGTTTTACATAAAATTAATAAGTATTTCATACATAATTTGAAAGATTACAGTGTGAAGATTTTTGTTTTTTGAAATCTTATATATTTTCCTAACCGCTCGCTTTTTAATGCTGAACGTTAAATGAAAAAAAAAATTGGAACATTCACGAAAATCTGAATACAGTCTGGCATAATTTGACTGTTTACGCAATCTCCAATGATAGGTGCAGAGTGTACGCGCGATGCACTGGCCTCGATCCGGCACAGCTGCTGTTTACAACAAACAATCCGTCTTGATTGTGGAAAATGCTGCCCACTGCAGGCTCCTCGGAAGACCGACTCGGCTACTACTATCTCCACGCGACTTCCAAAATAAATAATACCAGCAGAATATCGTTAGAGGTAATTTAACGGAGCTTCCCTCATATATATATATACTATGTATCCTGATGAGGGAAACTTCTTATAAAACTTCTTATAAAATAAATTGATATTTATATATTAAATAGTGGTTCATCCAGTTCAACTTTCCTCGCTGTAGACTCGGAAACAATGAATTGCCCTTCCTCTATCAACACTCTACTAATTATTGATACCATTTTCCACCGTCCAGAATGTCGAGACTTGTTAACTTATGCCAGGGTCTTGAAATTGTTGCTACCGCTAATGATTTTTGTTAGGCTTTACGAAAATCAACATCGAATAATATCATTTAGTTTGTCTAAAATCATAGACTCTACCAAAACCTTGTTCAGGCTTTGACTTTTGAATGTTCTCTCAAATATACGAGTACATATTGTCCTATTTTTGTCATTGCTTCATACATGCATGATGTTTGTGCTGTTCTTTTACTGTAGCTCTTGTTTATTTCATTTAGTGTTGTGTATATTGTATAATTGAACAATGGTCCGTTAATATAAAAAAAAAATTAAATAACTATTCGGTGTTTACTACCCGGTTTCGCCCGATATTTCGATAAAAATAGTAAACACGTAATGAACCGTTTTGTAATATTTTTTGGCAGTTAAATGGATATTTCAAAGTTTGATGGAAATGATGTCGCGAGTTGAAAATACATGTAGATGCGTTGACCTAGAAGACAGTGACAGCTATACAAATTTCATTACAAGAGGGCTCACGGTTCGAAGGGTTGTCATGATTTTAAGATTCTCAAAAGGAAACTTAGATGCAAACAAAACGGCGTGTTTTATAAAGGTCAACAGCTTTTTAACAGACTTCCAAAATCCGTAAAAGAAGACAGAATACGAGTATGTGATGAATATTGAGAAGAAAAACTTATTATTTGGGTGGATACCAATATTATTTTCAGTTCATTTTACATAAATTTATTTACTACACTGTGTAATATTAATTTTAAGTACATTGTTACACTTTATGTAAGTATAAATATTGTGAAATGTATTTTTAATTTCTAAACGTACGAAAAAAAGTAGTCATCTAAATAAACTTTCAAAAACAAACAATAACTGTTGGAGAGGTAATGCTACTTCAGAAAACATATCACTGTAAGATAACTTGAAGTGTTCGGTGGTGGTTGGACTACGCCATCCCTAATTTGGGTATGTTCTGAGGCTGAAGGGAGTGAGAAAAGGAGACGGCAAAGATCTGGGAAAGGCTGGGAAGTATCAGATACGGCGACTGCTAGATGTCCGGCTTCAAGTACCCCGGTCAGCAATTATGAAGAACTACTACTGTCTCTGCCCCGGGCACGAGTTATAACGCTTTACTGGTGCCATCCAATCATTTGCAGTTAATATGATAATAATGTCTTGTCATTATCTAAAGATAGACTACTAGGCACTTTAAATGACAGCTTTTTCCGTACAGTTTCCATACAGAACGTCTTTCCATATGAATTCGATATCCAAAATAACCCGTGTTCTATATTGATGCCGATCTTCGTCCAGTTTGAGACCAGGGAATACCCTCCGGAAACTGAACATTGTTTGAAAAGGCGATATGTTAATACGGAAGAGGGAGAGCGTGCTAATATAAAAAAAAACGCCATGAGCGTAAGCGATCGTTTTAAAAATATTTAATAATACACGGCATATTTAGAATAGAGTAAAAATCTCAAGACTGCTGACTTAAGTGGAATTTAAAGAAACGCTGTTAATATTTCATATCTGTAACACGTTAAATAACAGAACCACATGTGTCATTTATATTTTTCGGAACACACCTTGCGATTTTTTTTCTATCGACGAAAATTTCATATAATTACTTTTTCTATACACCTGAAAGGAGAACATCTTTAAAAAAAAGTGCTTAAAAACAAGGAAAGTTTGTAATACGTTTCAGAATATAAAAATAAAATATAATATAAAAAACCGACTGTAGGTAGACTAGACTATTTATTACCGATTTCGAATGTGTTTTTATTTGTATTGTGAATTTCGCGCGCATTTTTGATTATTCGTGACATTTTGTGACAGATGCTGTCATATTATGATCTATGGTTATCAGGTGTTGCCATTTTTTGATGATCAAGTACCGTCCCAAATGATTATTTCTCTATGAGGAATATACAAGCCAATGTTACTACAAGCTCTGTATCTTATGTCACCACGAATAATAATAATAATAATCGGATGATTTTTATAGCGCCGTTTTTTGTGAAAATCACTTCAAGGGCGCTGTACAAATATTACTTCCTATTATATCATTCTTACATTACATCTATTCTATGAAGTTATTTTTTTTATAGGTAATGGGCATAAAAATCGCCTAGAAATGTTTGATGTAAGTGCAAAAAGCGCTTTTTATTTATTTAGTGAATAATTTTGTAGGAAAGAAAAAGTTAATCAACAGAAACTGTCACAAATAATCGATTTTTATTTTATTTATTGAGCTAATTCATATTACATTTTATGTATATAAAGTAATAAGAATAAGTACATGGTTATATTTCATTGTTTATATAATTATAGTTTTGCAGTAAGCATAGCAATTATTTTTAAATACATTCATTCCACAGATTTTCAAGCATTTCATCAAACATTTTCAGTCCTCTATACATTAAGCAGTTCTGTGATTCTGTTTTTCTCATATGTGGTAATCTAATTCTATTTACATTCCTGGCTTCATAATTATGTACATTTTTTATTGAAAATAATTTCCGTATAAAAATTAACACATTGTATAGCAGTCTTTTTTTATTGGAATTCAATCAAACTCTTCTCTCAATTGATTGATTAATGTATAATTGCCTTTCCTTAGTAAACGTTTAGATTTCCTTCATTGGCCAAATATAATATCGTATTTGGTAGAGTGAGCATTTTTTATAAAGCAATTAACAATTTTATTTTTATTCTAATCAACAGGAACTATGTGAAAAGCGTCAATTTCAATTGAGAGCATATTTTTTTGGTTTTCATAATGTAAATGGTAGTAAAGATTAATGGAAATAGTGATATCACTAATAGCTTCGCCTTCCGCGTGAAATCGTAGACATGAAAATAATTCTCGTGTAAAGCAAAGATTTTGTAAAAGGTTTATGGGGGTGTCGATGTGTTTTTAATTTGGGTATAAGTGTGGAAAGAAGTGATAGAAGACCACATTGGTCAACGCAACAATAATAACGAAAAAAATATTGTATTTATACAAAGTAAATTATATTACACCCAAAGAGCGGCGCACTCTAAAACAACAAAATCCTAGTAACCTATAAAATTTCTTAAATAAATTCACGAACAGATTCAGGTGTGCTCTTCTTAGGTAGAGTGATTAGAACTAGCGACCAAATTCTTGTATGGAGTATTACGAAATCTAAGATACTACTAATCACTCGGCAATTAACAAGTGCTAACATAAAACCACTATACGATCAAGACATTCACCAACACATAACATAACAATATAATAACAATAACAATACAATTCGTGCTCCTCTAACACATGCTGCAAAGTATGGGGTTATATCTTTGGAATATATTGCCTACACACTATATAACTAGCTCCCAGATATATATATGTAAACGGCCAACCTAATAAAAAAAAATTAATGATAATGCTGTAAAAGAATATATTTTTTAAATTATTTAAGAGTCAAAATATCTAATCTTATTACCTATCTATGTTTCTTCCTCGTATTTTGGTTGTTGGTTATGTTTTTTCCGCCGTATTTCTATTCACTCTAGTGTGTGTGGGTAGGTACTAGGTACTTCTTAAGCGTAAAGACAGGGTCAAAAGCCGCAAATTTTAAATTATATTTTCCTGCTAGACCCATTTTAGATTTTTTTTTTCCACCGCGTTTCTCGTAAATTGTAATTAATAAATTGATTTTGTAAGTGTTGTATAATGATTTTGTAAATGTAAATTCTCATAAATTGTAATTAATAAACTGATTTTAATAAATGTCAACTACGTGGGACTGTATAAACACTTTTATTATTATTTTATTTTATTTCTTTCGGGTGCTATATAATATGATAACCATAACCTTTAATTCCATGACTTTTGCTATTTTATTGCTTACATCTACGTTTACTTTTCTACAAAACTTTTGTATTTTCATTTTATTTTTTTGTGAATGGCCACTTTGGTTTTGTCGTACTTTTGTGTAGAATTTGTATACTTTTATACTAAATTTTGTATATTTATTATTACTGTAGATCCATGTCTGTTGTTTTTAATTATTATTTTTTTTAAATGTTACTTTAAAAAATTAATGAAACTAATACGTCTGGTAATCTAATATAAAGACATGTACTAGAAAAGAATAATCAGTTTTCTACTTTTTCTTGAAGTGTGTGGTATACATGCGATTGCCCACGTTTATCGAGTCTAACGAGTCTATAAGAAAACAATCGCCGAGATATAAATATTTCGATACATTTGTTCAAACAACTCGTGTCCTCGCAATTGACTGAGTCATCCTTGACATTGAAAATAAAAATAAAATACTTATTTACACAGTTTGATAAGTAATCTCGTGCGAGATAAATAATATTGATTCTGGTTTGACATTCAACCGATTTGAAGGTTTTGTCGTAAGACAACAAGAACGAAAGATTTTATATTGCACACGAAAGCTGGATAAATAAATAATATTGTTGTTCCTAACATACGTGAGGTTATGACTGTAATGGTCTAACCATCATCATTTTCTTTTAATAGAACCCTGGAAAATATATTTTTTTATATGCATAACTTTCATGCTAGAAAAGCTTAAGGGAGCGACATCTATCGACTTGTGGAGAGTTTGATTACAGTGAATTATAATCCAATAATTTTTGATTCATAAAACTCGTTGCAACATAAAACCACGAGATGGCAGTGGGAAGAAGACGTTCCCTCTTATAAATAAACATCACAGGATTGGGTGAAATCAACGAAAAAGTTACCAATCAAACGAGCGTTTTACATAAACAACAATTAGTGGTGACAGGACAAAGGAAATATTAATTATTTATGTGAATCGAAAGGGTTCAGATCAACGGCCTATAATGTAAACATTTCACTAGCGGTCGAACAGGACGAGAATAGGTCGTGAACTTTAAAGGAAACAATGGGAAATGCAGAGATGAATAACCATTGAAAATGGAAGTAGGAAGTAAAAATAATACGCTAAATGTTAATTACAAATAAAAAAACTACAAAGTGATGATTTATCTTGCACGGGGAAAGGTGTGTTTGCATTAGAATTTAGACAGGAAGACGTGTCATGTAAGGCTAAGCGGAAAAACAACGAATTAGAGAAAATAATTCAGAGAACAATAGCTTCAGCAGATGAAAAAGGGAAGAAACAAGAATTATACAGTATGGAAACTTCGGCAAACTTAAGAGGCGATTTAGGCGAGACTAATGTGAAATAGAAGTACAATTTTCTAATTTCAGGAACGTAGATAATTACAAGGGAGTGAAACTAGGCTGATTTTAGGTGATAAAAGGTATTAATTGAGTAGATTCGGGACATCAGATATTATGAAAATGTAGATGAGAAATGTATCAATCAATTATAAAATTTAAACTGAAGGAA
Organism: Halesus radiatus; assembly: GCA_022606495.2. Classification (NCBI taxonomy): domain Eukaryota; kingdom Metazoa; phylum Arthropoda; class Insecta; order Trichoptera; family Limnephilidae; genus Halesus; species Halesus radiatus. The sequence goes on from JAHDVE020006543.1 coordinate 33,142, forward strand.
TTCAATAGAAATATTGAGATATATGGACTACTACTTTGAATATAGTTCGATACATTTAGGTAAAATTTTGAGGTTGTCAATGACTAATGTAAACAAGGCGACAAGAATTGTTTATTTAAGCGACCAGATGAACATGAAACTCAGGTGATAAAGAGACAAACAAACAATTAAGTTTATACAGGGAAGATAGGAATATTTATTTAAGGAAAAGTAATAAAAAATAATGAGTTTTCGATAAACTCTGATTTATATCGGTTTTTTACAAAAGTAATGGTTATTACCCATAATAATGAGTAAGCTAATGTGATATTGAGTTAGAGTGGAATGGAGAAAGGGGAGTGGCCAGGAAAGAAGTGAACGAACTCATATCTACCAGGTTTGGGGTAGGTAAATCACAGGTAAAAACGCCTATAAATTAATACACAAAATTATTAAAGGTAGTGAAAAATCAATTAAGGATGATATCAATCGACCCGGATGAAAGTATAAGCAGACGACAGGTACATGCAAAAGGTGTAATACAGTTAGACCAGGAAGAAGCAGTGCAACACATTGAAAAATCATTCTGGAAAGGTATATTTATTAACTCAGGCAGGTGAGGTGGGGAAGAAATTATAAAGTGTTTACACCAATATAATGATCAATTGAGAATTGCACGAAAATATGCGTTAATCGAATATTCACATGTTAGATCAGAGAAAAACCATGTTACCATCGGAAAATTCATAAATAAAAAGATATCGCATATCAAGATAACCAGGGACTAAGGGAATTTCTAAAATTGAACGATGTGAAGAAGGCGCTTCTTTAAATAAAATTCAATAATGACATAGTGGCTATGATTACGAGATACCCGAGTTCATAGGCGACCAAAGAATAAGCGATAGATAATATTTTCAGAAAAAAAAAACATGAATCGAAATTTCCAATTCTATAATAAGGAACAGCAGGGCGATCTAGAGGAATGAACTAAATTCGATCCTGGCCGGAGTGAGGAAAAGTGATGGATTCAGAGGCGGGCCAGATTTTATCTAAATATTTACATTGAAGAATTACAGTCGAAATTAGTGTTACTTACATATAGGTTTACGAGTTGGTAAAGAACATAATGTAAGAACATAATGAATGGAGTTAAATCCTTTTGATTCTAAGCTAGGTATATAAGGAAATGTAATGAGAGAATAGAGGAATTAGTCGCGAAGTACGCCGGGCGAGGAAATAATTAAATTACGTGCTGACCGATATTAAGTAATTGTTTTGTTTTTGGACTTAGGAAGTTTCATTTTGATTTGTTTCTTACAATTAAATAAAGTTTTAAATAAATTCTTTTGAATAGTTGTTGAATTGATTCAATAATAGTTTGATTTAATTCAACAATAGTTTGATTTAATTCAATAATAGTTTGATAAATATTGAAGTTTCTAAAATTCATTATAATTAAGTTGATACTAAAAATTACTTCTGTGAATTAATTAAAATTGGTGGTTTTAAGTGAAATTATAATAATCGAAAGTGTTTATAAATAAAGTGTTTGAATCGAAGTCTTCTAAAATTCATTATATTTAAGTGAAGTGATATAAAAAAAGTGACCCAGTAAATAAAGTGTTTTGTGTTCGAATTAATATTGTATTAAAATAAATTCTCTTGTTGATCTAATTTTCTCAAAACTGTTAGAGCAATGTGATAATAATAATAATTTAATAAATATTGAAAATTTCTAAAATTAATAAAGTTATTTGTTTAAAGATTTTTAAAATTAGCTTCTGTGAATTAATTAAAATTGTTTAAATGAAATATGATTTAATTCATATTTTATGTTGAACTGAATTTATTACGAGTTTAAGAAAAATTAAATATAATTGCGTTTAAAATAATTTAGTGAAAGTTTAAAAACAGCTGAGTCTTAGTTTCACATAATTCATTTTTAATACTTAGTGTGGGATTAATTTCGTAAAAGAAAAATAATAAAGCTCTAAAATATTACCAAGCGTACAAAGAATAAAATAGGAAAATAAAACAACAAAAATTAAATATTATCTAATAAAATTTGGATTTAGAGATCATTAAATTTGAAGAAATAGTACAAATCGGTAGATCACGAATTGAAATTAGGAAACACTAGATTGTATTAAGTAAATATTTCTAAATTAGATTAAACATACCAGGCAGGGAAGTCCAATATTTTCCCAAACCTCGTAATTGGCGTGTATAACCCGTCTGGAAAAATTATGAAATTTGTCGGGAGTTCAGGTGAGTCAACCATTTAATATAAAAGTTTTCAGGTTCTCCCGGGGAAGGCGAGGACGGAGACATGAATTATATTTCTAATGATTTATAAGTACATGTATTGTATATATGTGTATATATATATATATGATTATATTTAATGTTTAATATATAGGTCAATACTATACGACCGTTATCTATCATGAGTAAATGTTTTGTATACTTGATCAAAGCCGTTCTAATCAAATAATTATGTTCAAATACATTTTGGGGTACCCGAGCGGTATGTCTAGCTCCATTAAATATTTTACGATAATCCTCTCTTTTCACATTGAATTATAATTAAACGAGTACTAAAGATAATTCAATTGTCTCACTCAATACCAGTACTTGAATTTAAATATTCAGAAATATAATTTTTACATAAATACATCTAGGTATTTATAATAATTTCCGTTAGATACTTACTGTATAAACCTCTCTTTTCGCATTGAATTATAATTAAACTAGTACTATAGATAATTCAATTGTCTCACTCATTACCAGCACTTGACTTTTAAATATTCAAAAATACCTATTTTTTTTTCCATAAATACATTTAAGTATTTATAAAAATTTCCGGTAGATACCTAAGCCTTTACTAAGAGTATATATGTGTGTATGGATATATATATATAAAGAAAGTGTATAATGTATCTATCAAATCTATATGGCCGTTATTTATTTTATGTTTATTTATATACAATGTTTAATATATATATATATAAAACCATTTATTATATTTATGTATATGTCCTATAAAAACTGTTTATTTTATTAGTATATATTTTCCCTAACACTTAAATTCGAAAACTAACGTTACTAATTATAAACATCCCAAACGATTTTTATTAATTCAAAGATCGTTATCATTCTAAAACAAACCAATGAATCCTAATTGTTATGCTTCCTGACGGGGGTCTCTGACACTTAATAACTGTCGCATATCTCAATGACACACTTCCTCGACTGTTATTAAAACTAGGTCAACATTCCAAACCACACCTTCTTTTATCGAAGTATGTAGATACGTATAAGTATATATATATTCGAATTTCAGTACATCTTACGAAGAATAAGTACCTTAACAAACGTCGACATTTAATTGAAAAATAACTATCATCTTTTGCGATGAACTATCATCTTTTGCGATGAACTATCATCTTTTGCGATGAACTATCATAGAAATCACGTATTTGTAGTTTGCGTACATACATATTTTTATAGCGCCATTTTCGTAGAAAGATTCAATTCAAAGGCGCTCCACTCCCGTTCGAACATATTGATGAATTCAACAGAACAAACAAAAACCCACATTACTAGAAATGTCAAAATAAGCATAATCATTCGTCGACAATACGTTCCCAAGTTATGTTATAAAATTAATTTTATCTTCGACTTAGGTTTTCAAGGTTCAGGCCTTGCAAATTTTGGGCTTTTTGGAGTCCTACCTTTTCTCCAAACAAAAAATCAATCTACAGTTAAATTCAAACTACATGAGATAGCAGGGTCTCATTAAATCAACCTGTCAACCAAACCAAAAAGTAATCTATTATATATATTGTATTATCACTTTTACGTATATTCTTATGTAATATGTCTGAATATCTGGCACAGATTCACGACCTGTGTTGGAGATGTCAGATCCACAATTTTCTGGGAAAACTGGAGTATTGTGGATTATAAAAACTCGTATTGTTTACATATATTTATAATTTGTACCTATCGATTGGGCAGAGATAATTGCTGATTTAAGCGTGGTTATCTCTGAACTCTTGATGCGGGGGACGGCCTTTCAACCCGGACCTTGCAAAAATTCGCAAGTATATAATGTTGTTTGACGAGGGGACGGAACCGGTTTGATCTCCTTTAAATGTAACTGTCTGGAGGACGGGAATTCGGAGGGTCTCGGACCCATGGATAAGGAAGGTGCTCTTTCCGTCGCGGTACAGGGGATGACCAATAGCGCACGAACTGAAAATTGAAGAGGTTACGTATACCGATTTGGTCAGGCTGTGCGTCTGTGAAGAGAGAGTTACTGACCGGAAACGTGGTCATCTGAGTACTTTAGGGGTAGGTCTGGAGCCGAATTGCAGCAAAACAAACCGTATTCGATCTCTCGTCATAACAAAAGCTGTGTAAACTAAAACCTAATCATGTAATTTTCCCAAATTTAGGAGAGGATGGAGATGGCGCCAAAACAAGTAAAACTGTACCTTTTAACCATGAAATTCATTGAAACTAACCCATGTAGAATAACACTTAGTACGATGAGGAAAGGCGATAATACTGTGATCATTACATTTATGTATACCAAATTTAAAATTGAAACTACGTCGTATTATATAGATCAGGAATAGTGCAATTAGTATAGCCTAGAAGCTAAGTTTTCCCATTAAAACTCACGATAGAAGAAAAATAGAAAATTTAGGGGTAAAGTTAGGAAAATGCTAGTCTTCCTATAGGAAATTAACGTAGATTGCATAGTAGGATAATAATAGAGAGTTCAGAACATTAAAGTCTAAGATAGGAATGTTAGGAATACGAATTCTGTCAATGGTATGCGAGAGTCTGCCTACGCTACAAAGAATAGGGGTTACCACAAAAAAGACCTTGTTTTTCCAATAGTCTGAACCAAAAATCAGAACACAACGTAGACTCCGGAAAAGCTTGGGAAATTGACCACATTGGGGTGCAAAATTTCCGTGAAAATCATGAAAATCGGAAACACTCGAATGTTAGCATAGGGCTAGACGTTACACGCTGGCCAAGGAGGAGAAAAACCTCAAATTGAAAGGAAAACTACAAAGAGTTTTCCAATCACATTAGTTAGGAAAATTTAAGGCAGCAGTAGAGGAGTCATCTTAAATCGGTGGCGCGAACGAAAGTCTATTGCTAAATTAAATCATAAACGAAGGAAGGACGGGCCATCACATCTTTAAAGCCTAGTGGGGGGGGGGGGCATCTCATGACTTAACAATATGACAGCTATAACAAAATGAATTAGAAAAAAAAACATGAAAAGCATTTGGGTGCGACCGAGAATCACACTTGGACATTTACCATTGAGCCACCGAAACACCTTTCCATACTATCATTATCAATGTCATATTCCTTGAATCATGATCAATAAATCCAAATTTATTGGTTAAATTATTAGCTCCTAAAAGGCAACAAAGGCATAATATTCCATACTTTTATCAGAGTCTCAACATTCTTTCAGTCCAATTTTGTTGTACAAAATTATGTTTCAACGCATTAATAATAATAATAATATTTATTTGAAACACACGTTATTTAACAAAAATATTTAAGAAGGCTTTGACTACCCAACTAGGAACAAATCCCGTTTTAGGACAGAAATTGACAAGTTTAGTTCATATTAATATACATATATACGAAAGAATATAAAAAGATGGATAAAGTCAATTTAGAAAAAAAATATTGTGATGTTTTTTTTTGTTTTTGTTTTTAAAGTATGATATGCATTTTTTAATTTAGTGTAGAGTAATAATGAAGTACATATGAGATGTAAAAGTTCAAACTATTTAGTATAAAAGTTTAAAGTATGATATGCATTTTTTTAAATTTAGTGTACAGTAAAAATGAATTACATTTGAAGGTTTTATTAACATTGTACGAGTACATATTTATTAATCAGCATGCGTTCGCTTTTGACCCTCCCTAAATGGAGAAGACAAACATTGATCAGTTTACGCAGGACACAGTTTGTACTTTTCATTTTCCATGTATCGCGTATGATGTTGAACAAGTTCGGTCCTAAGTATGAAAATTGTTTTTGAGCAAGGGATGTCATGGTTTTTGTTGAAATTATTGGATTACTTAATAACACTAAATATTATACAGATAGATAAGAGCACACTTACAACACTCGCCTCAATTTTAATGAAGGATTAATGGTTCCTAAGCATACAAATAAATACGGACAAAGGACGTTAGATTACATGATTCCTAGCTGTTTAAATATATAACCTGCTGAAATTAAAAATTGTATTCAACTAAAAACAGTTAATAAATATATCGGCTCGCCGAAAGAAAATATTTTGTATTAGATAATTAGGAAATATTATTTAATGTACTATTTATTGTTGTTATTTATGATTTATTTTTATCTTTATAGATAATTAAAAATATTATTGTGAAATATTTGTTTTAAAGATTTTAGTTGATTACACATGTTTTTTTTTTTTTTTTTAATATTTTTATATAGACCTAAACTGTAAAATTATAATTATTGTAAGGTTTTTGAATGACGAGTACACGATAGTCATACAACTAAGAAGTAAGAAGAATTTGCCAATCATCTCTTAGAAACAGACCACACATTCAATAAAAATAAGGCACTAGTTTACTGAATAAAAATGGAACAGGCATTCGACTAGATAACTTAGAAGCGTTAGAAATAAGGAATGCCAAAAACACTAATATTCGACTCATAATCAAATAAATTTAAATAAAAGTCCAATTCTTTCATTATTCCCAATAAACAAAGAACACACCCTTCCCGGTCAGGTACCTGCTGATCTCCCACCCTTGGCCCTTCACTCGCCTGTTTTTATCAATCTATAACACATGTGTATCCTTAGTTCATAGTTTAGTTGTATACTGCCCTGAAGAAGCTACGGAAGTAGCGAAAGCCGGTCGGAAAAAATATAAATAAAAGTGATGTAAACAACCTTATTGTTTTATTTTTTAAACTAAAAGTAGTTTATCTGGACTTTTTTGTTTTAATGTTGTGTAAAATTTTATCAAATTAAAAAAAAAAAGTTCACCGTTTACTGTTATACGTACTATTTCGATGTAGTTTAACCTAACCCAATATAACTAGTGAAATCCAACTAATAACTTAATCGCAAATGACATACATAAGTCACTACTCATATTCTAGGTAATGTGCAACCCATTACCAGTTAACACTATTTAAAACTTTAACAATTAAATAATAACCAAAGGAATAATCATTCCTTAAACCCCGTTTAAATGAAAAAAATCGTGAAATAATACAAATTAATTATATAATTAATAATGACGCCTATTGTACATTCATGCTTTGAATTTTGTTTTATTGCTGATGGAACAGCTTTAAAATTACATTTAAAGCCACTTTCGACCCAATTGACAAAATACAAAAAAAAAAATGAAAAACACCAAAACCAAATATTTGCAAAACAGCGATTCATTTGGTAGAATATAAGACATACTTTTGTGAAAATTGGCAGTGTAATCTTTCTGTTTTCGAGGTGTTTTTCTAGCAAAACAAATTATTCAGATTGGTGAGAGTGATAAACAAATGATGTGTGAAACTAAAAATAAGTAAAGAAAAAATATACGGATCAATGTATGGACGTACGTTTGCAAGTTGCCTGTAACTAATAGGCGTGTTGTTCCAGTGACTAGAATTGATTACACCGTGATTTTCCGCGGTGACGAAAATAAGGCAACCGCGTAAAAAAGAATCTTTCTTTTGGTCACTGGATTCTTGCAGCACATTTCAGCGAGTCGGTTGGAACGTGGAATCGAACACCGTTGTATGAACTCTTCTCGTGAGTCGGTAGCGTGGAGACGTGCCTCATTGCCGCCCCCCTGCCCTGTTCCCCGCCGCAAAGTACAGAGACTGCAGAGTAAACCAAGCTTTGAACTTGACATTGAGCGCTCCCCTCTCCCCGGCCACAGCCCCCCCAGCACGGAGCAGACACAAATAGCCAGCGATGAAAGGAATGATGTGTGTATATTCGCTATTCGCAGTGTTTTCATTGTAACACCAATTCGCCATGTTGCATGTTGTAATAAGACAACACAGTTCGAGTAAACACTCTGCGAGGATTGCGAGGAGGCGCAATAATTCATCCATCGAATTGAACCGGGCATACAAAAGGTCTGAAAAAAAAACAATGAATGATAAACCATTTCTCTGCACCATTACCAAATAACATTTGGAGGGTTCTCGCTTTGTTTGGATAATTAATTATAAGTCATCCTAATGGATAATACTCGTGCCACCGATCAGATTCTATTTCATATTCATTTGTAATAATAGAATAAAAAAAACATTAACAAATCTATACTGGCTATATTTAAATGGTTTCCGTACCATTGTTTAAATTTACACATATATGTTTTATTGTTTTCAGTAATAATTCATTATTTATAGTAGTTCAATAGTATAAGTTAATCATACTAATATGAACCTTTTTACAGTATGCGACTTGTGTATATGATTTAGATGTCTATTTTCTTTACTGTACCAATGGGCATAATCCGTATAATGAATTATTCGATTGCTTCTAATTACGCAGTTTGACCTCAGACTTCAGATTATTACAGACTTAGTTGAATTATGTCATGGAGTAACCACCTAATTGACAGCCCTGCCATCGTCGCCACTGTCAAATTCCATATACCGACGAGGAACACACGGAAAAAAGAACACTATAGGTCACACCCACTAACCAATAGGATGTATGATCAGGGCAACAAGTTTGGGGGAATTATTGATATATTCGCTGGCTACATTTATTAAATAAAGCGTCATCTATACCAGCACTTTGATGAATCCTGCAATTAATTATTCTAGTATAGGTAATGATTTGTGTTAGAATATTGTTTTAGTTTTCGATTTTATTATAGTGTTAAACGTTTTTTTAAATATTGTTTGACATACTTTATGACTTAAAAACTCTTTGTACCTACTAACTCATTACATTCTCTTCTAAAAATTTATATAAAACCCCAGATGGGCGTATTATGAATTAACATCATTACGACGCCTTCTTTCGTTTAAGTAATTACCGATTACGAAAACTACCTACCCTTCAATAATATATTGTTCCCGGTTAAACATAATAATGTTTATTAAGATCATCTTTGGTTGGGGGCTTATGCTTGACGAGTGATCTAAATTTGATCAAACACTGAAATGGGGCGAGAATCGGCGGGGAACATTCGAAATTTGAAAACGGCGCTGATCTATGATTTTGATGGTTAATCAAATGTGACAGGGGTTGAAACACCCCAATCTAATCTTTTTCATTATTCCTTCTAAATTCGAGCCATAGTTAGGGAAGAATAATTTTTATGGAGAATTTCTTAGCCAATGAAACTGATTTCAGCTCGTAACATCAGTTCCATGATGAGCTGTGGAGCTTTAAAAGGTAACAAAGAATAATTATAAAAGCATCATTTTCATGACCTTCAGCGTCCTTGAGGATATATTTAACAAAAATAGCGCTATAGAAATAATCCAAGTGCGTAGTTACTTGAATTATTAAGATTAATTAATTACCATTATTAATAGATTTTGTCTTTAATTCGTAGGACACAACTTAATTCATTTTTTTAATTGAATGTAAGCCAAATTTTAACCATGTTATTATTAAGTTCTGCAAGTATTTTAGTTTTTTTTTATTATTGTATCAGCTGTTCCGGCGAATAGAATCATATAAATAAATCGTTTCAACGTGGCATAACCAAAGTTTTAAAATGGCCTTGAGCGCTGAAACAGCTGTCACAATAATAAAAAAAACTAAAATACTTCTAGAACTTAATAACAAAATTATTAAAATTTGATTTAAATTATATTAAAAAAATACCACTACAATAGTAAATGTGTAAAATAGACAAAAAAACGATAAGACAATAAATTGAGGATAGCCTTGATAAAATATTACAGCTACCACCTTGACAGTGAAAATGGTGATAAGTCCTATACAAATGTTTGCACGGAATACAAACTCTGTTCAAACAGAACACAGATGGCGTATTTATAGTATTTAAATAATTGCTTCAGTCAATAAACACGTCGTAATGGCTAATAACTTCTCGTGTAAAATAAGACAGTTATGCAACTCAAATAGGAAAAAAACACGATTTTCTGTAGTCAATAAACCTCGTAACTAGCAAAAATAACGTTTAATAATACTTATCCAATTTATACAGTCAGATTTTTATGAAATGTCACCTAAAGGATGCTTAATAAAGTTAGATTTTTTTTAAAGCTACTATAGTTAGAAAACAGCTAAAAACTTACCTAAAGATAACGCTAAACTTAAAATAAGGTACCTAACCAATACTACAAAATAATTAAAAACAAAAGCTAAAATTACATTTAGCGTACTTAACCAAAGCTACGGTCTGACATTTATTAGTAGAAATACACAAAAAATGAGGGCGCTCCAATCTTTTAAAATTTTTTAAATGGTATCAGAAAGTTGGCTCATAGAAAATTATTGTAATTTTTAAAAAAGCACAACGGTCCAAGTGTATATTTTTTACTTTAACCAAACGGTTCAGAAATTAGTGGTATTACATCATATTATAAGACCATTTTAAGTTTAAGCGTATTTCACTATTTAACGCTTTGCAACGAAGATAAAAACATAGAAAGTCGACTTTTTCGAATTTATGTTCCGAAATAACCATCCAAGGTGTTGGGTAAAAAAAAATAAAGATAAAATAAAATATACAGATCATAATTGTACATTAAAAAAATGGTTAAAAATTTAATTATGGTGTTCTGCATTGTTTTTTTCAAAACGAACTGTCGAATACGTGGAAACATTTGAATGTGACGAACACAATTCAAATACGAAGGGAGTAACTTTGTGTTGACATAGTAATGACATCGTGTAGTTCCAAAATAATAAATATTTACAATTCAGGCGATGCAATGGGAAGTAATGCAAAATCGTGTGTTTTTCCTTTGAGAAGTTGATGGCCTAGAAATATTCTAGATCATTTAATTTAATAATGCAAGTAGACCACACACGACAAGTGTCTTTTATAAGCCTAGAAAAAAAATATCAGACCTTAAAAAAATGTTTAAAGCGCAAAATCTCATTCTCACGAACCCTTTTTCCGATATTGTCGTATTGTTCATTATGGCAAATAAATTTTTTTAGAATATGAACATTTTAATATTTATGCCTGAACTTTTACAAATTAAAATAAAACACGCGTTTTTTGCGTAAATCAAAACATCTTGTGACCATCTGCATAAGGAGCGCGTGATATCATTGGAATTTTAGCAAATTTTTTTAACATAAAACAGAAATCTGTTTGTATGTCGCAAATTATATTTATAAAAAAAAATAATTTAATAACGTAATTTTTGCATCAAACCTTTCTGCAATTTTTGAAATCCTCCAAAGCCAAACATTTTGTACGAAATCCATCAAATCGAGACGTGTTTCAAACAGAATATCAACGTAAATAGCTCGATTGTTTTTGGAATGAAGCCATTGTGTTTTAACGTTGAATGCAGTTCCGCAAGTGGTGTTCATGCATCAGCCAGGGTGGTTGCTGGCCAGTCAAGTAACTCCTAACCAGCAACAAGCAGTGGCGGTACGTGGCATATCTCATTTGGAGTTTAATCGCAGATTAAAAAGTGAGAACAAAATTTCCTTATCTATATGAAAAAAATAATGCTCTATAGGAATTTCACTGCACAAGAGATAATCGATCTAGCAACAAGATAACAAGACTAATGAATAATATATGAATAATGTATGTCATAAAAAATAAAATAATAAAAAAACAGTTTTAAATACGAAAACCACGATTTATGGAAGAAAATGCTAGTTTTTTTTATTTTTTATAAAAGTAACATATTCTGTAATTAACTTATTTCAACTTATCACAACTTAAAACACGAAAATCGCAAAAAGAAATCTATTGATCCTTGTAAAATACTATTTAGTGTTAAAAAATCCCATAGTCGCTGCAGCGCCCAGTCAGCTAGCAAATTCCTAAGGTTTGCATGCTCGCACGGTTTGCCGCTGAAGCGCCACTGATCTGTTTTGTATGAACTATTCCTAAGGACAGAGAGTCTCATAGTCGCTGAATCCGTAACGGACGGACGGAAATCATTTCAGACTCGCTTTCGTGCAGTATTACCAATACGGACGGGTGATTTTTTAAGCACGGAATTTGAATGGAGCACTGTTTAAAGTTTGGTAAAATTATGATTGCACAAACGCACTTTAGAGAACGCCGCCACTGGTAACAAGTAACGTGTTCCGAAACGGGCCGGTGATGCAACACAAAAGAAACGTGGCAAATGCCCAAAGGATACAAAACTGTTGGCCGGGGCCCGTCAAGTGGGTACTGGGCATTGGTACTCCGTTGGCAAGTGGGTGCAAGATACAAAAAGAGAAGAAACAAGAAACTAGAAACGAAGGAATGAAGGGACGAAGATACCAAACTAACTTGCCCTCTCCCCATGCGATACAATAGACCAGCTTTTAACGTGGAGCGCCTTTCGTCGCAGCTTTTTATATATGAAATCCATATGGGAGCCATGCCAACAAGACCGGTCTATCTGATCAATCATTCCATACTTCGTATCGAGTGGGGAGCGGACGGGGTACTTGGTACTTTCGTTCGCACTCACTCACTGTGCGGGGGAAACACTGCGGAAGACAGACAGTCAAGTTCCAGCTATTGATCTTGAGTAATGCCTACTTTTATTATAACCATGTGCTGCAGAAATTAAAATGCAAATTTGTAGAGAAAAAATGGCGGAGATACTATTAAGTTTATTCGACAATTGACTCCCAGACTCATTAGAGTGGTTAACTCATTGTGCGCTTCACAATTCCGCCAAATTGAGCTATATCGTACCTGTTCGCTCCACGCGTTTAAATGTTCTATTGAATGATGCATTGCAAAACGAATTGTAAAAAAAAACATGTCTGACAAAATGTATGCAATACATCAGGTGTGGACATTTTCAAATTTTAATCTGAGCTAATAGTAAAACTACATAAGGATTGTTTTTCTAGCAAAACACGCATTGAGTGATTTTTATGTAACTTGTACGTCTTTCTTCTCCTTCGTATGGTGAAGATCAAATTAATTAAATATTCTGTGTATTCTACAGCTGTACATATACGAGTTAGGTTAAGTTAGGTAAGGTTTGGTTAGGTTTGTTGTGAAACTGTTGATTTCCCTGAAATAAGGAAATAAGATTAATAATATTTATTTCTATTCTATATATAGGCATGGCTTTCGAAAAATGTTGATATGCAGTGGCGGCTCGTGACTTTTTAGTGAGCTAGAGTGGTAAGATTGTAAAATACGACTTTATTGATGTTGTTTTAGATGAAAATGATTTTTTTTTCTTCAAAATTTCAATTTTTTGTATGGAGATTTTGAAAAATGAAAATCATTTTCACCTAAAACAACGTCAATAAAGTCGTATTTTTAAATCTTACTAGCTCACTCAAAAGTCAAGAGCCACCACTGTTGATATGTATATAATAAAGTGGTGAATACAAAGTAACTTTTAATTAATTTATTAATAATATTCACTGGCTGTACCTACTATTGATGATTCAAGAGTTAAAAACAATTTATTGCATTATGTCCTTCGAGGTCTGAGACCCTGTCCTGATACATACCCACAACGGAGATCCCCTTCTGTCCTGCGAGTTCGGAGCCATGATCAATAAATGCTTTGTTACTTCTTCGACCATCCTTTTTCCTTTGTGACACTTGACTAAACCCCGACAATACTTTTTTTGATCAATCGTGGACCAGCGTAATATTATTATGCTGTTTTATATCTTATCGTAGCTTTGACTATATCTACCTCCCCTCCCCTAACGTTGCCTTTCAGACTTTGAAAAAGATATATTAATATAACTGGTAGTTTTTATCCAGATTTGTCCGAATTTGAACTCTCTCGTGTAGAAATAATTCTTCTGAATGAAAAATACCTGTGAAACAAAAATTAAACTTTTTGACAGTTAACGAAATGATTCAAAGCCCTACCTACAAGCTCATGGAATTGCTACACAATATGCTTTATTTTCTGTGAGTTTGGGGAATATTTGCTACCAAAAACCGTTTGCATTTACTTGTTTTTTCTTGTTATATTTACTTGCATTGTATTACATTATTTTAAGTTAACCTTCGAGGCGAATGCAATCATTTCAGCCGTTAGATTCTTTGTATTATAACTAGGTACATGTTTTATTGTTTGTTCCATGCTTTACACCTCAATGTTACATAATATTCAGAATTGAAAGGTTGCTTGAAATGGCTTTTAGCTGTGTTTGGTGACCAGATCTGAATAGCCAGATATTTCCCCACCTTCCTATTCCCCTTCTCCTTCCCCTCCCCAATACCTTCAGCCTCCCAATATTCCCCAATTGGGAATCCCATAGTCTCACTGGCTCCAGGCGGTTGAGAGCAGTTGGGACTCTTGTGAGGTATTCATATAAAAAAAAACAATAATATGAATGCACTTATGATACTACTAGTTAGAATTATTATTTTTTATAAAAACTATGTTATACTTACATAATGTTACATACTATTCCATGTAAAAGACCAATAGAGCATTAATAAATTGAATAAATGGAAAACTGTTTGTACAGAAAAAATTATACCCAAACACGGCTAAAGTCATTTCAAGCAACGTTTTTCAGGTAGCCAGAGATCACTAGTGCTTGCCGCCTACGAAAACAAATTTTCTGCTTCATGTCAGATAACAAACGATAGCGATCTGTCCGTCAGTGTACGTTCAATGAATCAAGCCCACGATGCACACAGCGTCAAGGTACTCGCTGCACTTAGCCTCCATAATGATAACATAATAAAATATGCATTAGCAGATAAGCGACTTTTCATATTATAATATTATTACTATTAGCTATACGTGATTTTATTATTATTTAGATACAAATCAGCCCCTGGCAACAGCGACTTCCACTGCCACAATGGGCAGGCCATTACACGAGAGCGTTAACAAATTGCTGTGGAATATTCCAACTGAGATTACCATTGCACACACTACTACTCACTAAGTACTAAGTACTACTTGGTGAACTTTATTCCAACTCAAATGCAGCAATAGAATAATAAGCTGTGATTTGCCGTACTTGCGTATGTACAATGGGATAACGTTCTAATAGTACCGCCAGTGTTATATGTACGTGGAAAGGAATAGAAACTGAATGGGAGACTTGCATGCATTTTATAATGACTTGGAAAAATCATGTGAATAAAGGTTTCTACTAAGATTACGAAAATGTTGCTAAAATTTTACAATGAAATTCATAATAAAATAAATAAATCCGCGTTTTTAGCTCGTGACGGCACTATTTAAAAATGTCCGGCTCATGATTTGCTTTATTCATTTTCATCAAATTCCACACTGTTTTTTTTTCTCAATGTAGCAACCAATTGAAATCGATTTTATGTAGGGTCAGTCTATGTACCGTATTATTGGACAGTTGAATATTCTAATCTTATAGAATATTCTATCTTAGAGTAACAAAAATGTTACTCTGATAGCCGTAGGTCATTTTTTCTGACGTCTATTTTCGGTACGAAGAAAAATCTTTTCCCTGTAGGAACTATAGAATATCTCTAATTATTTTAATGATCTTGTACTAACACAGGGTACAATCCATGCTTAAACAATAAAACTTCAACACATGAACACAGCATTCGCTACCCGCTCAGAATTTTGACAGATGTTATGATCTGAAGTTTGTACAATCGGACTTCCGGCTCGGGGGCTTATATACATAACGATGCGGTGCAAACATTCACAAAATCAAACTATATTATATGAGTATAATTTATATCTGAAAAGTTGAATAATATCAAACAGATGGTACAAAATTCAGGTATGTTTAAGAACATCAATGTTCGACTTTTTTTCTTTGAAGTTGAAAATAATAATGCGCAATGAGATGGATCAAGGAAAGGATTAATTTAATGGGATGTAACATTCTTGGCACGCTTCGTTATTCACCTCTGCCATTCATGTAGTATTCGCCGTTTTT
The DNA here is from genome assembly GCA_022606495.2 of Halesus radiatus. Classification (NCBI taxonomy): domain Eukaryota; kingdom Metazoa; phylum Arthropoda; class Insecta; order Trichoptera; family Limnephilidae; genus Halesus; species Halesus radiatus. The sequence continues at coordinate 49,221 of JAHDVE020006543.1, forward strand.
TCAGTTAATAATTTTTGGCTAATTAATTTTTCTTATTCGCAACAATAAATTATGTCTCGTCCTTGCGGTTTATAAAAAATGGTCCGATTTTGTGGGGTAAAATATTCAAAAAATGGGTTGGTTTAAAAAATACGGCAAAAAAATTGGTACAAATTGTATTAGAATTTTTGCCTCAGACGCAATTTTTTTTTAAATGTGTTGCAAGTGGCCTATTATATGTTTTCTTTTGATTCAAAATAATCACCATAAAAAAAATACATATATGATGAAAACAGGAAAAAGTCAAAATGTGCATGTATAATTGAAAAACCATTTTCTTAAATTTCAATGAAAATCTCGGAGGTAATTTTTACGTATTTTTTTACACGAATTTCACACAGAAAACCCAAATTTCGGCAGTCAGTGGGACTATGGTAATCCCAACTTGGGCATGTTGAGATTATGATGTGAGGAGGGAGTGGAAGGAAACGAGGAAGAGGAAGATTGGGTTTTTACCTAGCTATTCAGATCTTGTCACTACACACGGCTAAATCCATTTCAAGCAACGTTTCGATTCTGAATGGGCGTCTTTCACAGGGCGATACTGAGAGAGAATCTACCACTACTACTTTGGAACGTGCCGCAAATATACCTACTCCGAAAGTATTAGGCTGGCTCCATCGTCCAAGTCCTCCATCGCAACACAAGCAACATCTTCATATTCAGTAAATCGTAACGTAGGCAGTTTGTTCGTAACCCGGGAATATTTGTCATTCTTATAATTGATTTGCGCCCGCCAGGTTTCGAACCCTGACCTCCGGATTCAGAGCCGAGAATCCTAACCGATCAGCCACGGAGGTCCACAAAACACAATGCTATTTTACTTTTCTACCTGTTTTTCTAATTCATAAATTAACTAACTAACCGTCACGCCGTTTCCCCGCAGGAGTAGGCAGAGAGGACTGACCGCCAAACAACTCGATCTTGGCATACACTTCTTGCTTCATTCACATTCATACATCGTCTCATACATTCTCTTCTATTATTCCGACTTTTGACATGGCCCGACTCAAGTTTTTGATTCACTTGATCGTGCCATGTCTTCTCGGGCATCCCCGGCTTCTTCTTCCATTCACATTCGCGTCATACATTCTTCTTACACTCCTTTCTTCGTTCATTCGCTCCACATGTTCAAACCATCTAAGCGTCCCATTTTTAATCTTACTCATTACGCTTACATCAGCCTTGCATTCTTTAAGAATTTCAATATTTTTCACACAATCATACATGGTTTTACCACACATTCGTCTCAGAGATCTCATTTCTACGGCATTCAGTTTACTTTCATCCTTCCTCTGCCAATTCCACGCCTCACTGCCATATATCAGGGTTGTTATCAGCACTCCATTGTGGACTGCTAGCTTCGCTTCTTTGGACAACGTTTTTGATATTTGTTGTTTTCTAATTCATAATACTTAAAAAAAAAATATTATTAGAATAATCAAGATATTAAAAAGCCAATACGATAAAACGAAACTGCATAATAATTAAAATATTATTAATTACGGTAATGTCTGTAAGTACGATCATCCCTGCTTGTTTAATGATAAATTGATTGCTTATGTACTCGTGTTCAAGCGATATGAACAGAACTAACCTATGTTTCAAAATGGCCTTGACTATAGAATGTTCAAACCGATGACATTGGCCTTGAATTCAAAGCCGACGAATAATTCAATATTAATTTAACGAACGGCACTCAATATTTTCGTGCCATAAAATTATTTTACCCGCCGCACTTGCGTTGTTATTTTCATTTTAATCCTAGTAAAAAAAATCAAAGAAAAAAAAAGGAAATGATATGTTATTAGTGTTATTACTTATGGATTACAGTACCTACGTAGTTTGGACGAATCGCTATTAAATTTCCGTAATGTAAAGGTACAATTCAGTGATATAAATGTGTTTTAAGTCAAGCACGCATCCGGTAATAAATCAATGAAGCATAGTCTAAAACATGGCCACGTCATACTGTTATTGACCGTGACACTGGCGTAACAGAGATCTAAGTACATACTTATTTTGCATTATATAAAACGCCCGGTCAATTGTCAATTGTGAACCGTTTTTTTTTTCAAACACCGCTATTCGCTCACATGTAAGATTTTTTTCCTGAGTTTCTGTTTAAATTTCCTGTTTTCAGTTTGCTTCTTTAAATTTGTTGCTACTATTCTACATTCGTGATATTTTGTTGTTATTAAAAATGCTTCCGTTAGTTCATTGTTGATAAATTTCACACACGTTGTTGATCTTTTTTTTTCAGATGTTAAATTTCACACACGTTGTTGATCTTTTTTTTTCAGTTGTTAAATTTCACACAGACGTTGTTGATCCTTTTTTTTCAGTTGTTAAATTTCATACACACGTCGTTGATCTTTTTTTCAGTTACCAAATTTCACACACATGTCGTTGATCTTTTTTTTCAGTTTTTAAATTTCACACACACGCTGTTGATCCTTTTCTTCAGTGATCAAATTCCACACACACACGCTGTTGATCTTTTTCTTCAGTTATCAAATTTCACACACACGTTGTTGATCTTTTTTTCAGTTGTTAAAATTCGCACACGTTGTTGATCTTTTTTTTCAGTTGTTGAATTTCACACACGCGTTGTTGACACAGCGCCCTTGAGGTGATTTTTCACAAAAACGCCGCTATACAAATCATAGAAATGTTATTATTATTATTACAAAATATATATTGTATCATTTTAATGCATTAGGTACATTATTTATTTATCACTAGATATATTATAAATTTTTCAGAGCTGTAGAAAAGCAAAATTTACAATCGCATTCTCCATTGTGCGAATTCGGAGTTGCAACCACTCCTGCGTTAGTGGACCCTAAATTACAACTATAAAACATAATGCAGAACAAGTAATTTAAACAACGATATCGGAATGATTACAATGAGGCCTTATGTAAATAAAGAAATAGCATTTAGCATGGGGACTCTAAACAATATTTTTTTTTACATTATTAACGAAAATATCCACATAGATTGAACGAAAAGCAGAAATAAATTAAACTGCATGTTCACGTAAAACCTGCTGACACTAACAGCACCATTAAGTACACGACACAGGTTGCCAACATAACAAAAAAAAACGAATATTTTCCGATACTAAAATATTGGCATGCTATGTATAAAGATGTTTTGTATGGTAGATTAATGACGATTTATCTGTCATTTCAGTTATAAAAATAATTGCATTACTTCTATAGCGCCGTTTTCTTGAGAAAATCACCTCAAGAGCGCTTTCCCGTGTAAATAATGTAAATTTTTTGGTTACCGCTAGAGCATTAGACTTGTAAATGAAGCTATCACGAGCGGATTGTAAGTAATCACTGCGAGTCGACTAAGGCCAAGGACTTACTTAGCACTAGACCGCGTGGCCAATTTGCAGCCGTCTTTGTACCCAATAATTAAGGATTGGAGTTAAAAACACACTAAACATTGCAAACCGGACATATACGACCGGGGATTATAAAGTTTGACAATAAGATGTGGAAGTTTAATAAATTGGAATCAAAATTATAACTATCGCTACATCGAGTTACGCCGATTTTAGAACAATTTATTAAAGTATATATTTAGGCTCCCGAATTTGACAGTTTGACAGGAAAAAAGGTATAACTTTATATGTTAAAATGTTTCTATGTTTTTGCTTAGCTCGTTTTTGTCGGCTCTACAAGTTATTTTTAGTTTTTATCTATTTGAACATGTAGTAAATGGCTAATTTGATACTTACATTAAAAAATACACCTTTTCATATATGAAGTACTTTAGGATTGGTAACAGCTGATACCAACTCTGATGTATGGCAGTGAAGCATGGAATTGGCAGAGGAAGGATGAAAATAAACTGAATTCCCTAGAAATGAGATCTCTGAGACGAAGGTGTGGAAAAACCGATCTTATGAAAAATATTGAGATTCGTAAAGAATGCAAGGCTGATGTAAGTGTAATGAGTAAATTAAGAAAGGGACGCTTAGATGGTTTGGACATGTAGAGCGAATGAACGAAGAAAGGAGTGTAAGACGAATGTATAACGCGAATGTGAATGGAAGAAGAAGCCGGGGACTCGCGAGGAAGACAGGCACGCTCAAGTGCATCTAATACTTGAGTCGGGCCATGTCAGAAGTCGGAATAATAGAAGAGAATGTATGAGACGATGTATAAATGTGAATGAAGGAAGAAGTGTTTGCCAAGATCGAGTTGTTTGGCGGTCCGTCCTCTCTGCCTACCCCTGCGGTTAGTTAGTTAGTTAGTTAAGTACTTCTCCCACAACACAAACAGGCGTATCTCATATTTAGCAACATTCCAGGAGAGCCAAAAACTCTACTTTTTTTGCATTAACATGTAATAAAATTTATACGAGTCCAGCAAAAAAAAAATTTAGGCTCTCTTGGAAAGTTGCTAACTATAAGATACGCCTGATTGTGTTGTGGGTGACGGACGATACGATGTAAAATCATCTCCTTTCAGAAAGCAACACTCTTTTTAATGCATAATGTGAAAAATATGCACATGGACCACAGCGCTTTAAAACTTTTAACTTTTTTTTTGGTAATGCAATTTTAAGCATTTAAAACCATTGGAGCACCCTGTGTTTTTTCTACATTTATTTATCAGACCTAATGGAAATGTAACCGACGTGATCGTTTGATCGTAATTATCATGATTCTTAGGATTCTAATTTTGCGACATTATGTTGATACAAGCCATAAGTGCGGGAAACACCGATTTATTCTAATCCATAATACGGTACCCGAGGTCTGTTTACCTGAGGGTAATTTACAAACGCCCGGCTTTAAATCCCGGGAATTTCGCAGTCGCCAGAAAAAGGCAGTTACGGGGATTAACAGCGAACTAATTAAAAGCCACCGAGCCACAGTTCGTAGTTCACGAAGGAACCCGAAGAATAGTTCGGATGTGATTAAAAAGGGGGACTTTGGCCGAAGCAAAGTCAGTAGTGGACAGAGACGAGTGAGTAGAGACCGTCCGGCCAGTGGTCGTAGTCGAGACTCCCGTCTCCTACAAAGCAAGCAGGCCACTTGCATCCCCAGCCTGAGACGCTGCGAGAAAACTCGGCAGGAACCGCCGAACCCCAACGCCCACCGTTCGAGTGCAGTCGAGTGCCCTTCGCCTCCTGCCCTCCAACGCCGTGATCCCATCAAGGCACATATCCACCACCGCAGGAGTCACACTTGGACGAGCAATCGTGACTCGTACCCAGTCACATCTTGTAAGAAAGTCTTTCACTTCTCCTGCCACCCACCTGAAGGATTCCTGAACCTGCCTCAAGGAGAGTCGGCCCCGTACCCCCAGAAGCATAGAAAGTGACTTGACCAGCACCCTACATGTTTACAGTCTTGTAACGACAATGGTCGCTTACAAGTGGTCCTCTCGAGCACGGATCAAGTCACATAGTGATCCCCGGACTACGGATCTAGTACCCAGCCGCTACCCAGGTGATCTAACAAGATGTCACCGGCCGTTACCCAGAAGCGTACGGCCACACAAGGCGCCCCACAACGCTCCACACAAGGCGCCCCACAAGGCTTCACACAAGGCGCAGAGTACCGGCTTCCAGCATCCCACGTCGCGATGCACGGCCAAACGACCCCTCTGCAGCCCTGTCAACCGCAGCCCACAAACGCGAACGCGACATTCCCGGGTCAAACTACAACGGATGACTCGGCGCGTCGAACCCAAAATTGGGCGAAGAACAGAGCGGACCCGCTCTCCCAGATTGCTGCGTTAATGGTGGAAGCATTCCGCACATTACAAAATGGCGGAACACAGCGGCCGCAGCCGGAAATGTCCAGCCCAGCACGACCCGCAGCGCTCGACACGTCATACGCCGGCGGAGCTACATCGGACCTCGCTTCCCACGGCCACAAGCGAAAGGATGCTAGGCGCCACTACGCTGTAGGGCCCGGTCTTACGCCCCCTGCCCCCGCAGCGCCCGGTGGCAGCCCAGCTGCTTACAACCTCACTTCCCGAGGGCTCGAACGGAATGACGCGAGTTACAATTCTGTAGCGCTCGGCGCTACAGTCTCTGGCCCCGCACCCCTCGACCCGGCACCCCTCGGCCCGGTTACCATCGACCCAGCGACACACGTTCCCGAACAAGCAAGTACGGCCGCCTGTTATGCTAGAGCACGAGCTGTTACGGCAGCGGCTCTAGCCACAAATACCGACACGACACGGAGCACAGTAGCCTCTGCGGATTCCAAGAAAGAAATAATCCGTCGGATGCGAGCAGAGTTGCAAGAAATAAGAAAACGAAACAGGCAGATCGAGCAACTGATCGCCGCGTCTGGGCTCCCTTTGCTGTTGAGCACTGACACAAACCCGGAAGTGCGCAGCCTTGCACCGCCCGATCCCGAAGTATCCGGCGCTGCACACGGCCCTGCTATAGGCGGGCCCCGTCACAACAACTGCTGCCCGGAGGTGCGCAGCCTCGCACCGCCCGATCCCGAAGTATTCGGCGCTGCACATGGCCCTGCTATAGGCGGGCCCCATCGACATGACAATGACTGCCGCCCTGAAGAATGCAGCATCGCATTGCCTGACCCCGAAGTGTCTGGCTCTGCTCACGGCCCTGCTATAGGCGAGCCCCATCTACTCGACAACGACGGCTGCCCTGAAGTGTGCAGCTGCGCATTGCCCGACCCCGAAGTGTCTGGCTCTGCTCACGGCCCTGCTATAGGCGGGCCCCATCTACACAACAATGACTGCTTCCCTGAAGTGTGCAGCCTCGCACAGCCCGACCCCGAAGTGTCTGGCTCTGCACACGGCCCTGCTATAGGCGAGCCCCATCCACTCGACAACGACGGCTGCCCTGAAGTGTGCAGCTGCGCATTGCCCGACCCCGAAGTGTCTGGCTCTGCTCACGGCCCTGCTATAGGCGGGCCCCGTCTCCATGACAACAACTGCTGCCCTGAAGTTTGCAGCTGCGCATTGCCTGACCCTGAAGTGTCTGGCTCTGCCCACGGCCCTGCTATAGGCGGGCCCCATCCACTCGACAACGACGGCTGCCCCGAAGTGTGCAGCTGCGCATTGCCTGACCCTGATGTGTCTGGCTCTGCTCACGGCCCTGCTATAGGCGGGCCCCGTCTCCATGACAACAACTGCTGCCCTGAAGTTTGCAGCTGCGCATTGCCTGACCCTGAAGTGTCTGGCTCTGCCCACGGCCCTGCTATAGGCGGGCCCCGTCTCCATGACAACAACTGCTGCCCTGAAGTGCGCAGCCTCGCATTGCCCGACCCCGAAGTGTCTGGCTCTGCTCACGGCCCTGCTATAGGCGAGCCCCATCTACATGACGATGACTGCTGCCCTGAAGTGCGCAGCCTCGCACAGCCCGACCCCGAAGTGTCTGGCCCTGCTCACGGCCCTGCTATAGGCGGGCCCCATCTACCCAATGTTGTCTGCTGCCCTGAAGTGTGCAGCTGCGCATTGCCCGACCCCGAAGTGTCTGGCTCTGCTGACGGCCCTGCTATAGGCGGGCCCCATCTCCACAACAATCACTGCTGCCCTGAAGTCTGCAGCTGCGCATTGCCCGACCCCGACGTGTCTGGCTCTGCTGACGGCCCTGCTATAGGCGGGCCCCATCTCCACAACAATCACTGCTGCCCTGAAGTCTGCAGCTGCGCATTGCCCGACCCCGAAGTGTCTGGCTCTGCTGACGGCCCTGCTATAGGCGGGCCCCATCTACTCGACAACGACTGCCGCCCTGAAGTGTGCAGCTGCGCATTGCCCGACCCCGAAGTGTCTGGCTCTGCTCACGGCCCTGCTATAGGCGGGCCCCGTCACAACAACTGCTGCCCGGAGGTGCGCAGCCTCGCACCGCCCGATCCCGAAGTATCCGGCGTTGCACATGGCCCTGCTATAGGCGAGCCCCACCGAAACAACAATTGCTGCATTGAGATGTGCAGCCTCGCACTACCCGACCCCGAAGTGTCCGGCTCTGCACGCAGCCCTGCTATAGGCGGGCCCCACCGAAGTGATGATAATTGCTGCATTGAGATGTGCAGCCTCGCACTACCCGACTTCAAAGTGTCCGGCTCTACACGCAGCCCTGCTGTAAGCGGGCTCTACCGAGACATCAATAACTGCTGCACTGAGATGTGCAGCCCCGCACTGCCTGACCCCAAAGTGTCCGGCTCTAAACGCAGCCCTGCCATAAGCGGGCCCCACCGAAGAGATAATAGCTGCCGCACTCAGGTGTACAGCCTCGCACCAGCCGACCCCAAAGTGTCCGGCTCTGCACGCAGCCCTGCTATAGGCGGGCCCCGCCGAGGAGACGATAGCTGCCGCACTCAGGTGTACAGCATCACACCATCCTGGCCACAGACCCGATCCCGCAGGATTATACGCGGATCCCAGAAGCCCGCTGTCTTCTCAGGAGACGCGACATCGCCCCGTCTATTATTCCCGATGGGGGGAGCGTTTCCGGCCGCCGTGGACAACGACGAACACGTCTGGATGAAAATTAGTCCAGTTTCACTGCACGGGGGGAGTGTAACCGACGTGATCGTTTGATCGTAATTATCATGATTCTTAGGATTCTAATTTTGCGACATTATGTTGATACAAGCCATAAGTGCGGGAAACACCGATTTATTCTAATCCATAATACGGTACCCGAGGTCTGTTTACCTGAGGGTAATTTACAAACGCCCGGCTTTAAATCCCGGGAATTTCGCAGTCGCCAGAAAAAGGCAGTTACGGGGATTAACAGCGAACTAATTAAAAGCCACCGAGCCACAGTTCGTAGTTTACGAAGGAACCCGAAGAATAGTTCGGATGTGATTAAAAAGGGGGACTTTGGCCGAAGCAAAGTCAGTAGTGGACAGAGACGAGTGAGTAGAGACCGTCCGGCCAGTGGTCGTAGTCGAGACTCCCGTCTCCTACAAAGCAAGCAGGCCACTTGCATCCCCAGCCTGAGACGCTGCGAGAAAACTCGGCAGGAACCGCCGAACCCCAACGCCCACCGTTCGAGTGCAGTCGAGTGCCCTTCGCCTCCTGCCCTCCAACGCCGTGATCCCATCAAGGCACATATCCACCACCGCAGGAGTCACACTCGGACGAGCAATCGTGACTCGTACCCAGTCACATCTTGTAAGAAAGTCTTTCACTTCTCCTGCCTCCCACCTGAAGGATTCCTGAACCTGCCTCAAGGAGAGTCGGCCCCGTACCCCCAGAAGCATAGAAAGTGACTTGACCAGCACCCTACATGTTTACAGTCTTGTAACGACAATGGTCGCTTACAGGAAATGAATAACGATTGTAATTCCAACCTCAAATGAAAGAAGCAAAAGGAACTACAGCAATTATTGCACCAAGATGAAACAGTAAGTGGCAAGATTTTCCAAAAAATTGCAATACTTATCGATTTAGCAGCGTATTATAGAACGCGAGTACGTGATTAGAATACCGTTAATGGTCCTGCACAAGACACGAAGCAATTATGCGTAATCTCGTTTAATCCACTGTAAACCTGTGCTAATAAGTATCAGTAGGAAAATGGGAAATAATTAATACAAGGATAACGATCGATCACACTTTCATCCGGGCCCGAGTGATTAGTGGTAGGTTAGGTTAGGTGGAGTGTGAGAGAGTGTGACTCGCCCTTATCTCATTTCTTCCTCTCGTGAAGGAGGGGCATTAACTTTGTTTCATGTGAAGCACACTGTGAACTGTAAGGGAAATAGATGCGTCTGGAAGAAGGACGATATTATTCGCTTCCTGTAATCGCGAGATTAACGAACAGATTCCAAGTTTCCTGCAGGCACTCTGCTTTTGGAAAGTGTTGGATGCTTTTGAGGAAAACTAATTATCATCTTCATACAGTGGCGGACGTACTAACAACAACTTGCGCCATAATACAACATGTCGTCGCATCCCCTCCTCCTCTGTAAGTTCCGTATTATTATTATGGATGAGACTTGTTAAGAAACTCCAGTGTTTTTGTTTCCTGAATTTATTTTTCAGCTTTATAATGTTGGCTGAAACGACACAAAACTTTTCTCTTTGGCGGAACGATACGAGTTTATATAACACAAAAAGGGCATTCCAACATTACTTTACCTACATTTAGAAGCTTAGTCTTTTTTTATTATTCCAGAAAATAGAAAAATACATTTTCAATTACTTAACTAGAATGATTACTTAAATAAATTCATAAATCCATAACAATCCTGGACATTGTAATTGATTTTAGATGAAACAATTTGTTTTTAAATATACTTCCTTTTGTAATTTCGTCTGGAAGGCAAATATACAAATCGCTCCCGTCGTAGCTATTGGATTGCTTGCCACATTATGTATGTATACTGTATAATTGTATATTGTCACGTCGTCGTGTAAGTGTGTGTGTAATTGTGACGATTTAATGAATTCTGTTTTTGTATGTATGAGTTTATTGTTTATTTTGAATATTAAGAGACACATAAATAGTATACTCGCATTGTTAACAGTTTTGTTACATCTTATAATCTTTGGTGGATGTTTTAGAATTAAAGATAAATAGCTTTTTGATTATCTTGTTTTGTATAACCTGTAATCCATTTATATGTTTCATACGCGTTTGGGGTCGATGAGTTTGTGCATTTGGGAAGTATGTTAACGAGAGATAGAAAGACTGATAGGGATATTGAAAGAAGGGTGAATGTAGGAAACTCCATTGACGGAGGACTGAAGGCGGTAGGCGCAAACAAAAAATTGTCCAAGGAAGCGAAGCTAGCAGTCCGCAATGGAGTGCTGATACCAACCCTGATGTATGGCAGTGAGGGGTGGAACTGGCAGAGGAAGGATGTAAGTAGACTGAACGCTGTAGAAATGAGATCTCTGAGACGAATGTGTGTTAAAACCATGTATGACTGTGTGAAAAATGTTGAGATTCGTAAAGAATGGAAGGCTGATGTAAGCGTAGTGAGCAAGATTAAGAAAGGGACGCTTAGATGGTTTGAGCATGTAGAGCGAATGAACGAAGAGAGGACTGTAAGGAGAATATATGACGCGAATGTGAATGGAAGAAGAAGCCGGGGACGCCCGAGGAAGACATGGAAGGATCAAGTGAATCAAATACTCGAGTAGGGCCATGTCAGAAGTCGGAATAACAGAAGAGAATGTATGAGGCGTTGTATTAATGTGAATGAAGCAAAAAGTGTATGCCAAGATCGAGTTGTTTGGCGGTCCGTCCTCTCTGCCTACCCCTGCGGGGAAACGGCGTGATGATGAGTTAGTTAGTTAGTCATACGCGTTTCCCCAGGTTTCAATTAAGTACCCTTGAGGTGATATTCCAAAGAAATGACTTTTTCGTGTGAATGCTACACAAGAGTCCCAACTGTAGGGAGCCAGTGAGACTATGGCATCCCAAATTGACGTATGTTGTGAGGCTGAAGGGAGTGTGGAAGGGAAGGAGATAAAAAAAAATAGGAAGGATGGGAAGTATCTGGCTTTTCAGATCTGTTCATCAAAAACGGGTATGCCATTTTGCTTTAAATATAATAATAATAATAATAAGTTTTTTATGTAAGTTTTTAATCCAGCAGGACTGGGTGGATAGTGCAAACCCAGTCTGCCATATTACACGATATATATACAAATATAAATAGAGAAAATAATGTAATAAAAAAGGTTAAATGATAATATTAAAATATATGAGAAGAAAATGATAAAAAAATAATAATCTGAAAATGACAATTACATCAAAATAAAAGAAATAAAATGAAAAACATAATAGTTGATAATAATATAGAAAACAATAAATTAATTTCATTTAAGGGATCGTCTTTCAGGGTGGTAGTCGTATCATTATGTTTAGGAATCAAACAATTATACAATGTGAGTATTACATTTTTAAATGAACATGCGATAATCTAATTAAGTTCCATTAATTGAGCAGTCATTAGTTATTACACAATTTCTTGTATTTTTTCGGCATTCACTATATAGAAATTTCTAGACATTTTGTCAAAAATAGCAAAACTACATAGTAAATAAAACTTCCAAACAAAATATTTATTATACACACTACACTATAAACAAAAGTAAGAGAAAAATAAACAATAACTATTATATTAAGAACAGTTACAATAAATAATTCAAATTGTCGTATCACATACGATAAATTGAACCGGTCTGACTTGACATGTTTTCAATGGTGACCGGATAATTCAGTTCATTAAAAGAGATAAAAAGACATTGAAATGCAAAAAACCTAAATAACCTATTCAAAAAATTAAATCAAATTTAAAATTGTGTTTTTATATATATGTTGATATTTATACATTAAAAACAGTGGTGTAAACAAAGTAATTCTGATTAATAACGACGTAACAAAATAATATACGGGGTAAGGCTCTCGACTACGAATCCGAAGATCGCAGGTTCAAATCCCGGCGTGCGCAAGTAAATTTTATTTAATTAATTTGTGCTGTTTCACAATTAATTAATTAAAAATAATATATAGTATGTTTGCGCACGTTCCAGAGTGGAAGATACTCTCAGTATCGCCATGGTGAAAGACCACCATTCAGAATTGAAACGTTGCTTGAAATGGCTTTTAGCCGTGTTTGGTGACCAGATCTGAATAGCCAGGTATTTTCCCCACCTTCCTTATCCCCTTCTCCTTTCCAATTCGCAATACCTTCAGCCTCACAACATTTCCCAATTGAGGATGCCATAGTTTCACTGGCTCCAGACGGTCGGGAGCAGTTGAGACTCTTGAGCGGTATTCATGTAAAAAAAAACTACATTTCAATTTAAGAACACATATATATTTTTTTTTTTAATTATAAACAAAAAATGGATTATTAGGTTAGGTTAGGTTAGGTTTTCAGGCTAGTTTTTTTTACGTATTTTTAATTACATCATATCACTTTTAAAAAGTGTGTCTAATTGTCATGGAACCGTTTTCAAGGTACAGTTTAAAATGTCTACATCTCGTAAGGTATTGAATGCTTTGCAGATAATTAATGAATTTTGAATTAATGAATTTTGAGCAACGTTTCGATTCTGAATGACAGTCAGGCTCAGTTCTCCAGGGCGATACTTAAAGTATCTACCACTCATCATCATTTGCAAGTTAATGATTTTTTTTAAATCACTCATAATTCGATTACGTAGAAATTTCCTCGGCGCTAATGAATTAAGAATGTCGGTTCTCCGGTCGCCGTAATAAATTGCGTAATTTTTCGAAATCTCAACAATCGCACACCGAGGGAGAGATTAACTTCCTCCGCCGCAATCAGTACTCCTTCAATATCCTTCAGAGCCAAAATTACAATGTTTAAAATTAAAAATGAATCGCAAATCCAATTAGGGCGGCGTTGTGTCGGAAGGGCGAGGGCGGGGGGCGGGGGCGTCGGGAAGAACCGCCCTTATGTAACGCGGTCAATGACCGGTACTTGCAAAAAGGGGAAAATTCCATAAGGCCCGAACTGAAACACAATTGGGTGGAAAGACACGAAAAGGACTTTCCGCAGCGCCGTGCATAATGAAAATGACCGCTGATCAAAGGGAATGCGCATCGTGCAATTCATTCACTCGGAATGATTTTTATCCTCGAAACTACGAATCGACACGCATTATAAAGCGATAACTATGCCACTGAGTCACTATGGAGGTACTAAAGTCCGATCAGTGGCGGAGTTGGCATCGCGTCTGTTTCAACTCCTTATTGCTTACTTTGATGGTAGTAAGAGATTTTCAAATATTATCACGTTATTCGTAACCTGGGAATGGATATCTTTCTTTAAAAAAATAATTAAAATGTGTGCATCCGAAATATGACTTAGCAAGTTCATCCAAAAAAAACACCACACAAATTACATGTTACATGATTACGGCTAATATTGAAATTGAGAGTTAGAGAAAGCCATGTAATCGGAGCACGGTTAGTCAAGAAATGCAACGAGCGAAGCTGGCCGTTAGTGTAGCCAACATATAAACGATGTCGCTAGTGAATAATTATTTTCATTTGTCATTTTTCGTAGAAAGTAATTACTTTGTGTTTTGACATATTTATTAAATAAAACAAACGTTAGAATCATTAGAAATAAAGAAACCCATTAAAATTGACAGAAATATTCATAATAATCAACTTAATTCGTCTTACAGTCCCATATTAGATATATTTCACACTTCTTCCTTTTTTTATATATTGGCCATTATGTTACATGTACGAGTATTTGTCTCGCTGTCCCATTGTCTCGTTTTATATGTTGTCTCCTTCTTTTTGTATATCTCTACTCACTATATGTATCTTTGTTTAGTTTTAAATTTTATCCTGACGAAGCTTGGGATAAGCGAAACCGGTTGGGGATGATTTAAGAATAAATTAGTGGTTTAAAAAAGTGTTTGTTTTATTTAATAAATTAAATAATTACATATAATAGGTGTCTATGTCACACATGCTTATGTTCGCTAATTCGGCTTAATAGTGTAATCGCAAAACCAGCTAAAAATCATCTTTGTTCTTACTTTAGAAAAAAAAACAAGCCATTCATTGACGGCCCATCCTAGCGGACATGAAATTCCAAATAGGAAAGGCCTTGACCCGTGTGGTTAATACTACAAATGGTTGCTTCGAAAGTGACAATCCCATTATAAAATTTACCCTTTTTACCCCTTTCATACATAAGTGAAACAAAAATACCCTTCCCTAAATAACAAAGTTGATTTTAGGGAGGCAGGCACACCTGTACATGAAAACTCAGTAGCGGTCCGTTATTTTCCGTCCGAATATCGGTATTTTCCAGAAAAAAAATTTTTTTTTAAAAGAACTGAATCAATAATACTTCGAGGACGAGCAAAATTTATTTCGGTCTTTAATACGTAAAAAAATTTTATTTTAACCCTTTCAGACAGTACGTATATTTGAAAATATATAGATTTTCAGAATTGTTTCCTTCCCATTTAGAGTTTTGTGATTTTCCAGAAAAGTAAGTATAAGTGGTGCATTATTAATACCAGAAAATAACAAAACGGAAATAAACAAGATCGAGATTACATTTTATTATTATTAGGAATACGCTCTTTGAAATATATTTTTTTCTCCGTTTTCAAATTATTCAACGGAAAAAGTTAATTAAAAAAATATTTTTTTGGTGAATTTTTTTTTCAATTTTCGACGCGCCCATTAATTGAATGCCTGGGGAGTAAATTATTATATCACAATGCCTCTGGTCGTTTGTATGCTGTAGATAATACTAAACGGTGCTACACAAATTATCCAATCATTATTATTACACCAATCACACCTCGTGCCGGAAAACTGAATACATATTTAATATTATTATAATTTTGTTCACATTGATAGAATATTGATTGAGAGGTCGTCGACTTGTGTAGATAACAGTAACATACACCTACATAATATTATACAGGGTGTATTGTACAGTGTCGACGTAAAATCTTTTATGGTTTAAAAATAATATTTAAAATACAAAAAATATATATATCGACACTGGTAACTCAGCCGACTGAGCGCTCAACACCCCGACCCGGTATAATACCCGCTGATTTTTTATGCTTTTAGGTGAAAAAAAATCGCCAAAATGCCATCTAAAATTTGTCAAGTACGTCCTGACATATCCTGTATATCTCTTAGATAACAAAAACAGAATAAATAAATATTTTCATTCATGTTTTAGATTTATTAATATAATACGGGACAGAAACAGAAATATTTACTATAATAAGTCTTATCATAATACGAGAATTGCTAGCCTTGTTGTAAGTTATAAGCAAACGTTGAAGCACACTGGACTAATAATAATCTCTTATCTCCAGAAATATTATACTAAATTTTTATCTTAAATGCGCAGTTATTAGATAAATCTTATCGAGAGCCTGGAAATCATAGGTTCCAAAAGTGTCCTGGGGGTCCATATGGATTTGCAGGGGGTCCATGGCAGGGTGAAAAACGGAAAAAACGGCACGGAAAATTAAAAAAACAGCCAAGGGTTTGGGAACCTATGCTGTAAATAAACTATATGTTCAATATAATCTTTTTTTCACTTTTCAACATCTTGTAATTACAGCCAAATTTCGACTCGCAACATCAAAACAAATATTTTTCACAAAGGTAAAGCCCCTTTTCATATTCAAGATTTTTACCAGACTTTTATTCAAAATTCACAACCATGTGGCTAAACTTTCGGAGATCAATTCATCGCCAACAATACAAACAGGTGTATATCATATTTTTTAAACACCATATAAGATACATGTCAAAATAAATTAACCATAAACATCATTGATATTTATATATTAAAAATGTGGTGTTTACAAAGTATTTTTTATTAATTTATAAATAATGACGCCATAAAGTGAATACCAATATTTTGAAGAAATTAATCTAATTAAGTTTAGAAAACTGTTTACCTGAAAGAATAATAAAGTATTTTAAAATGTCAGGAATAAATAGACCTAATAAATGATGACAAAATACTACGCACAGAACAAAAAAATAATGTGAATGTTTTCACTGATTTTCCACAACTATTTAGGGCATATTGGGTGTTTTAACAATTATCAATTCATTTAGAAAACTTCCAGGAGAGCCAAAAAACAGTTAGGTATTTTGTCCTATTCTTATATAATACTTTAATCCAAGTTTCGCTATTGTGATTTTAATTACGTATTTTCTTACCCCATTAGCCAATGAAATAAAATGCATTTAAAAAATCCTGAACAAAACACAGGTTTTTGGCTCTCCAGGAAAGTTGCTAAATATGAGATACGCCTGTTTGTGTTGTGAACTACAAATTAATATGAATCTTAGTAAATAATCACGTCCCGCTTGACAACAACAAACCTGAACCCTTACATATAGAAAGAAAGGGTCTTCGATAAAATTTACTTGAACAATTAGAAATTAATAAACGAACGAATGATTCTAATATAACATTAATTAATGAAGTAAGGAAAATTATATATTAACCGCTTTTCAGAATATTCACATTATCAAAATAATATAATACATTTAAATAAATCAATTAAGAAAATATTATCAGTTAAATACGAGGAAACACATTATAAATGTGAAAACCTCACAGAATTTAGAATTTTAATTGTTTTCTAACTAAATCGGTTACCGATAATAAACCATTATTTCAAAAAACCGGTACAAATTAGAATGGTGTGGGAGTAAATAAAATCATATGAATAAGTTGTGACAATGTTAATTAACCGCAGTTTGAAAATGGCCTTAAACGCTGAAAGAACTGACACAATAATAAAAACTAACAATTATTAAATTTGATTTACATTCAATTTAAAAAAAAAAAAATTAAATGGAGTTCTACGAATTAAGTACAAAAACAATTAATAATATGAATACGCTGACAAGTTACTTGCAGTAGCTTAGCGGGTACAAATTCACAATGAAAAACCTGTATTAATTAAGTATGTATGAAAGTGAATGAAGCAAGAAGTGTATGCCAAGATCGAGTTGTTTGGCGGTCCGTCCTCTCTGCCTACCCCTGCGGGGAAACGGCATGATGGTTAGTTAGTTAGTTAGTTAAATTAAAACTGACGTTCAGACAAAAGTTTAAATCGGCTTGATTGACATAACATGTTTAAATTACACGATTTAAGCGGATGAATGCGTACCACGTTGTCTAGTAGGTACTAGGTAAACGGTTATTGTGACTCTAGAACTAATAAACGACAACACGTCACATGTTTAACGCTGTTACAATAATCTACCTGCGATAATATTGTTTGGGAGAACAATTACTTATCAACGCTGAACTCATTTCAAAATGCCAGTATCGCGCAAAGCTGCGAATTTACATTGTACACTTGCCCCGGTTTATGTGAATAATATGTCCCAGAAAGTTAGTTCGCAATTCTTACGTTAAAAATATTTACACCGTTATAAATGGGAGTTTCAAAAAGGAGAAACGTTGATACATAAACGTGAACGTACCGCTTGATGGCTCCGTTGTAAACTCTCCCCTTTTCTCATAAATGACGCATGTAACAGAGACAGAAGATAAAACAGAGCTCCCGATGGCAGGATTATAACTCTGAAAAGCAGAGCAGAGTTTTTTTCACGCACTTGAAAACTTCATTAACAAAACCACATCTAAATATAAAATGTTAGTTGGTGTATTACAATATTTAAATCAAATTAAAATTAAATAATGCGATTCATAAAAAAATACAACATTAACTCGTCTATGGAGTTTTAACATTGAAAGTTTTTACTTTGATGTCATTTCATTGTCTATGAAAGTGGGCGGGCACCATAGGATGGTCAACAAAAAAATGCTTGGAAGAAAGCGAAAAGAGTGTTGCTCAACAAAATGCTTGGCTGATCGGTGCCTCAGATTGAATAATCGAAAAGATGGAGAAAAAAACAGACGTTACACTCATCAAGCCGTGCTCTAGATACAACTGAAAAACTGAGCCTTAGCCGCCAAATTCGGCCGAAAAGAAATCCTAATGAAAAAAAAACCCTTTTGAAATTTTGCACATTTCGAGGAGATGGCGAGAGATGGTTTTGTCACTGACAGGAGGACACAATGGGAGAGGTAACAAGAATCTTGTCCGAAGTTGAAGGATCTGCCGTAAAAGCCGAGCTTTAATGGAGTATACATACTCTCCGCTTTCTCTGAGTTATTCTATACCGTCGCCAGAACTAAAGTTTGCTAGATAGCCGAGGAATGAACGAGATTGACACGACTGATTCCATCGGTGACTTCGGTCGTTCATCATACCATAACTCCGGGAGGTGTAACTTCCTCGGGGAAACAAAAGGACCGATTTTCTGACTCGAGGAAGTAGCTCAGAACTTCCTACACACCCCGAGCATTAAATCCAGCGCGCCGGATAGAAAGTGTATACTGTACGTATATTTCATGTTTCGTAAATAGATACACCATTCATTGCTTCGGAGGTTTAAATAATTACTGTCAAGATAGACGAATAGGACAAAGGATAAAATAATTATTATTGGAAGTCAGAGATTTTGTTCAATAACACTTTCGTAGAATGAAATCACTTTGTTGTTTGACATAATATATAAAATAGATTGTCTCATTCATTAATATAAATATCATAACATAATGATTCGCGAACTGATGAAGCTTACGCTGTGTATAAGCGAATCCGGTAGACGCATCTATTTATTTATTGTTTTGGAACATTTACATTAGCTTTTTATAATTATTAATAATTTTTATTGAGATTTAAAAACATCATTGTAATATTTAATCGTTGAAGAAAATAATATATTAACATAACCTAAATGAAAGATGAAACCGGACAAAAGGACAGAAACTAAAAAGATTTCAGTCCCAGATGCGACTGAAATCTTTTTAGTTTCTGTACTTTTGTCCGGTTTCATCTTTCATTTAGGTTATGTTAATATATTATTTTCTTCAATGATTAAATTTACATTAGCATTGGAAAGTGCGTGAGTGTTAACAATCCAATTAAAAATGTACACAGAATGAATAGTTTTTGGTTTAGTTATCGCTTGGTAGAGATGCTAAATAGTAAAAAGAAACAGGGGAAATACAACATAAATCGTAATATGAGATACAGAAAAAGGAGAAAAAATAAAGCATATTATAACGTTCCTTAAAAAAAATACGATAAGATATATTAGAAATTTAACATAATATAAGATATAGCAAGAGAAGAAAAAATAAAGCAAGTTACAGTATTTCTACTAAAACAACTATTCTCCATGACGCGATAGAAGATGACTACTTTTATTTTTTTTAAATGTACGAGGCTGTTTACAAAGATACGGTCACATGCTATATCATTGTACAATCCACACATTCGAGACATTGGATAGAAATAGGCAATATTATTATTAAATAACCCAAGATAAAATCTTTTACGACTATACTTAAATAGCGTCTATTAGGAACTTTTATGTGAATACAACTTAGACAATGGAGGGTTTCGACCTTGTTGTGAATAATTTTGCATAAGTGTATTAAGTAAGAATACTGTCTTCTTTTTTAATAAGTAAGAAAATTATTGTATATTATAAATATTTGTATTAAAGTACTGAAGTCGTTTCTCGTAAGGTTGGAGACGTTTAATCCAACATTTGAAGGATAACAGTGTCTTTGTACAAATTCAATAGTTTTTGCATGCTTCATGTAATCTGGGTTCCATATTCCAATACTACGATAAATTTGTTGTTTCATAAACTCATATTGTAACATAAGTATTTAGTAATATTTCAATCATGTTTCTCGCAGCCACTTTCTTGGCAGTATGACCGTTTTGAACACGTTAAATAATTAGATTTTCTCCGGGGAAATTAGGCATATGTTTATTACAATACGGTTCCAGGTCTAAGGGCAAAGTTAGTTTTCGGGATTGCTTTATTTTCGGGCGCGTATTAAATTCCGCGCACGTCAATTTGCCGCGGGTCCCCTCGGCGGGCGCGTTATGCGAGAGAATATTTCAGGGGCAATCACGGGATTAGGTGAAGGAAAAATTGAAAAAGGAAACTCTATTACGCGTCGTGTATCACGGTTGATCGATGGCTCCGGGGAGGAGAGGGGAAGAGAGAGGGTGAAAAAAAGGTGGGAAACCGCCCCTCCCCACCCGAAACAACTTTAACACCCCCTTGAGCGAAGAAACTCCCCCCCCCCCCATCCACGAAGCGTGTTGCGTTCAACACTTGAGATAAGCAATCGACAATTGAGAGACTTGGAATTACCATAATTTAGGGACTGTAAGCACATTAAGCAAAGGCAGAATAGGTGGAAAATACTTAGGAGGATTTCTTACTTTAAACGAAGAGTGGAATGAACATAAATAAAACAGTGAGTAGGTCAAAATATGGGCTGTTATCCTTGGCTCGGTTGATTAAATCTGTAGACTAACGGAGTAGGTTTATATCAGGTTCACTCTAGAAGAGAACAAAAAAAAAGAAAAACATTAAATGATTAAGAGTTATTTTGTATAAACCGTTATTTAATACAAATATATCGATACATTTCAAAACCAATGGTTTCTTCATGAGGATATAAAGGATACAAAAAAAATAACGACGTAAGCATAGACAAATTATAAAAATAGGAACAATTAACAACAAGCATGAGATAAGTAATTGAGTATTAATGTAAAAAATAATTTTACAAAATTATTATAAATCCTTCAAAATTATTATATTTGGCATTATTTCGTTCCGAAAATTAAACAGATTTTTAAGTGAACGGACTTGAAAATGAATATATCTTTGTTCTTTTTACTCTGAACCTCCCTCCATCGAGACCGCCACGGCTCATATCAACCATAAATTTTGCATATAGGAACAAAATAAGCTACGCAATGGACCCCTCGATAAAAGCTCGTGTAAGCGACCATTGTCGTTACAAGACTGTAAACATGTAGGGTGCTGGATGAAGCCACTTTCTATGCTGGTACGGGGCCGACTATCCTTGAGGCAGGTTCAGGAATCCTTCAGGTGGGAGGCAGGAGAAGTGAAAGACTTTCTTACAAGATGTGACTGGGTACGAGTCACGATTGCTCGTCCGAGTGTGACTCCTGCGGTGGTGGATATGTGCCTTGATGGGATCACGGCGTTGGAGGGCAGGAGGCGAAGGGCACTCGACTGCACTCGAACGGTGGGCGTTGGGGTTCGGCGGTTCCTGCCGAGTTTTCTCGCAGCGTCTCAGGCTGGGGATGCAAGTGGCCTGCTTGCTTTGTAGGAGACAGGAGTCTCGACTACGACCACTGGCCGGACGGTCTCTACTGACTCGTCTCTGTCCACTACTGACTTTGCTTCGGCCAAAGTCCCCCTTTTTAATCACATCCGAACTATTCTTCGGGTTCCTTCGTGAACTACGAACTGTGGCTCGGTGGCTTTTAATTAGTTCGCTGTTAATCCCCGTAACTGCCTTTTTCTGGCGACTGCGAAATTCCCGGGATTTAAAGCCGGGCGTTTGTAAATTACCCTCAGGTAAACAGACCTCGGGTACCGTATTATGGATTAGAATAAATCGGTGTTTCCCGCACTTATGGCTTGTATCAACATAATGTCGCAAAATTAGAATCCTAAGAATCATGATAATTACGATCAAACGATCACGTCGGTTACACTCCCCCCGTGCAGTGAAACTGGACTAATTTTCATCCAGACGTGTTCGTCGTTGTCCCCCCATCGGGAATAATAGACGGGGCGATGTCGCGTCTCCTGAGAAGACAGCGGGCTTCTGGGATCCGCGTATAATCCTGCGGGATCGGGTCTGTGGCCAGGATGGTGTGATGCTGTACACCTGAGTGCGGCAGCTATCGTCTCCTCGGCGGGGCCCGCCTATAGCAGGGCTGCGTGCAGAGCCGGACACTTTGGGGTCGGCTGGTGCGAGGCTGTACACCTGAGTGCGGCAGCTATTATCTCTTCGGTGGGGCCCGCTTATGGCAGGGCTGCGTTGAGAGCCGGACACTTTGGGGTCAGGCAGTGCGGGGCTGCACATCTCAGTGCAGCAGTTATTGATGTCTCGGTAGAGCCCGCTTACAGCAGGGCTGCGTGTAGAGCCGGACACTTTGAAGTCGGGTAGTGCGAGGCTGCACATCTCAATGCAGCAATTATCATCACTTCGGTGGGGCCCGCCTATAGCAGGGCTGCGTGCAGAGCCGGACACTTCGGGGTCGGGTAGTGCGAGGCTGCACATCTCAATGCAGCAATTGTTGTTTCGGTGGGGCTC
The DNA here is from genome assembly GCA_022606495.2 of Halesus radiatus. NCBI lineage: Eukaryota > Metazoa > Arthropoda > Insecta > Trichoptera > Limnephilidae > Halesus > Halesus radiatus. Next base: position 71,965 of record JAHDVE020006543.1, read on the forward strand.
GCCTATAGCAGGGCCATGTGCAACGCCGGATACTTCGGGATCGGGCGGTGCGAGGCTGCGCACCTCCGGGCAGCAGTTGTTGTGACGGGGCCCGCCTATAGCAGGGCCGTGAGCAGAGCCAGACACTTCGGGGTCGGGCAATGCGCAGCTGCACACTTCAGGGCGGCAGTCGTTGTCGAGTAGATGGGGCCCGCCTATAGCAGGGCCGTCAGCAGAGCCAGACACGTCGGGGTCGGGCAATGCGCAGCTGCAGACTTCAGGGCAGCAGTGATTGTTGTTGAGATGGGGCCCGCCTATAGCAGGGCCGTCAGCAGAGCCAGACACGTCGGGGTCGGGCAATGCGCAGCTGCAGACTTCAGGGCAGCAGTGATTGTTGTGGAGATGGGGCCCGCCTATAGCAGGGCCGTCAGCAGAGCCAGACACTTCGGGGTCGGGCAATGCGCAGCTGCACACTTCAGGGCAGCAGTGATTGTTGTGGAGATGGGGCCCGCCTATAGCAGGGCCGTCAGCAGAGCCAGACACTTCGGGGTCGGGCAATGCGCAGCTGCACACTTCAGGGCAGCAGACAACATTGGGTAGATGGGGCCCGCCTATAGCAGGGCCGTGAGCAGGGCCAGACACTTCGGGGTCGGACTGTGCGAGGCTGCGCACTTCAGGGCAGCAGTCATCGTCATGTAGATGGGGCTCGCCTATAGCAGGGCCGTGAGCAGAGCCAGACACTTCGGGGTCGGGCAATGCGAGGCTGCGCACTTCAGGGCAGCAGTTGTTGTCATGGAGACGGGGCCCGCCTATAGCAGGGCCGTGGGCAGAGCCAGACACTTCAGGGTCAGGCAATGCGCAGCTGCAAACTTCAGGGCAGCAGTTGTTGTCATGGAGACGGGGCCCGCCTATAGCAGGGCCGTGAGCAGAGCCAGACACATCAGGGTCAGGCAATGCGCAGCTGCACACTTCGGGGCAGCCGTCGTTGTCGAGTGGATGGGGCCCGCCTATAGCAGGGCCGTGGGCAGAGCCAGACACTTCAGGGTCAGGCAATGCGCAGCTGCAAACTTCAGGGCAGCAGTTGTTGTCATGGAGACGGGGCCCGCCTATAGCAGGGCCGTGAGCAGAGCCAGACACTTCGGGGTCGGGCAATGCGCAGCTGCACACTTCAGGGCAGCCGTCGTTTTCGAGTGGATGGGGCTCGCCTATAGCAGGGCCGTGTGCAGAGCCAGACACTTCGGGGTCGGGCTGTGCGAGGCTGCACACTTCAGGGAAGCAGTCATTGTTGTGTAGATGGGGCCCGCCTATAGCAGGGCCGTGAGCAGAGCCAGACACTTCGGGGTCGGGCAATGCGCAGCTGCACACTTCAGGGCAGCCGTCGTTGTCGAGTAGATGGGGCTCGCCTATAGCAGGGCCGTGAGCAGAGACAGACACTTCGGGGTCAGGCAATGCGATGCTGCATTCTTCAGGGCGGCAGTCATTGTCATGTCGATGGGGCCCGCCTATAGCAGGGCCATGTGCAGCGCCGAATACTTCGGGATCGGACGGTGCGAGGCTGCGCACCTCCGGGCAGCAGTTGTTGTGACGGGGCCCGCCTATAGCAGGGCCGTGTGCAGCGCCGGATACTTCGGGATCGGGCGGTGCAAGGCTGCGCACTTCCGGGTTTGTGTCAGTGCTCAACAGCAAAGGGAGCACAGACGCGGCGATCAGTTGCTCGATCTGCCTGTTTTGTTTTCTTATTTCTTGCAACTCTTCTCGCATCTGACGGATTATTTCTTTCTTGGAATCCGCAGAGGCTACTGTACTCCGTGTCGTGTCGGTATTTGTGGCTAGAGCCGCTGCCGTAACAGCTCGTGCTCTAGAATCCCAGGCGGCCGTACTTGCTTGTTCGGGAACGTGTGTCGCTGGGTCGATGGTAACCGGGCCGAGGGGTGCCGGGCCGAGGGGTGCGGGGCCAGAGACTGTAGCGCCGAGCGCTACAGAATTGTAACTATAGTCATTCCGTTCGAGCCCGCGGGGAGTGAGCTTGTAAGCAGCTGGGCTGCCATGTAATGCACCGGGCGCTGCGGGGGCAGGGGGCGTAAGACCGGGCCCTACAGCGTAGTGGCGGCTAGCATCCTTTCGCTTGTGGCCGTGGGAAGCGAGGTCCGATGTAGCTCCGCCGGCGTATGACGTGTCAAGCGCTGCGGGTCGTGCTGGGCCGGACATTTCCGGCTGCGGCCGCTGTGTTCCGCCATTTTGTAATGTGCGGAATGCTTCCACCATTAATGCAGCAATCTGGGAGAGCGGGTCCGCTCTGTTATTCGCCCAATATTGGGTTCGACGCGCCGAGTCATCCGTTGTAGTTTGACCCGGGAATGTCGCGTTCGCGTTTGTGGGCTGCGGTTGACAGGGCTGCAGAGGGGTCGTTTGGCCGTGCATCGAGGCGTGTGATGCTGGGAGCCGGTACTCTGCGCCTTGTGGGGCGCCTTGTGTGAAGCCTTGTGGGGCGCCTTGTGTGGCCGTACACTTCTGGGTAACGGCCGGTGACATCTTGTTAGATCACCTGGGTAGCGGCTGGGTACTAGATCCGTAGTCCGGGGATCACTATGTGACTTGATCCGGCTCGAAGGACCACTTGTAAGCGACCATTGTCGTTACAAGACTGTAAACATGTAGGGTGCTGGTCAAGTCACTTTCTATGCTTCTGGGGGTACGGGGCCGACTATCCTTGAGGCAGGTTCAGGAATCCTTCAGGTGGGAGGCAGGAGAAGTGAAAGACTTTCTTTGGTTACAAGATGTGACTGGGTATGAGTCACGATTGCTCGTCCGAGTGTGACTCCTGCGGTGGTGGATATGTGCCTTGATGGGATCACGGCGTTGGAGGGCAGGAGGCGAAGGGCACTCGACTGCACTCGAACGGTGGGCGTTGGGGTTCGGCGGTTCCTGCCGAGTTTTCTCGCAGCGTCTCAGGCTGGGGATGCAAGTGGCCTGCTTGCTTTGTAGGAGACGGGAGTCTCGACTACGACCACTGGCCGGACGGTCTCTACTCACTCGTCTCTGTCCACTACTGACTTTGCTTCGGCCAAAGTCCCCCTTTTTAATCACATCCGAACTATTCTTCGGGTTCCTTCGTGAACTACGAACTGTGGCTCGGTGGCTTTTAATTAGTTCGCTGTTAATCCCCGTAACTGCCTTTTTCTGGCGACTGCGAAATTCCCGGGATTTAAAGCCGGGCGTTTGTAAATTACCCTCAGGTAAACAGACCTCGGGTACCGTATTATGGATTAGAATAAATCGGTGTTTCCCGCACTTATGGCTTGTATTAACATAATGTCGCAAAATTAGAATCCTAAGAATCATGATAATTACGATCAAACGATCACGTCGGTTACAATGGACATACTGTAAAACAAAGTTATAAAGAAACATTATTTTATGAGTGGTGGGTAAATTGCAAAACATTGTTTTGATAAAACCATATGATAGTATTCAATGCGGTTTCCTCTAAGTGGGTGACCTCCTTGGCAGAATGGTAAGCTATGGACTTCGAGGTGCGATTTTACATCCTGGCATAAACAAAAAAAGATTATTTCCACATACAGAATTAAAGAAAAAAATAATAAAAGCATTTCACCTATCAAAATTTTCCTATTTTGTTTCTATTGATGTCTGGAATCCATTATGAAAGCTTGGTATTTCGCACGCGCTTATTCCCTGTATTTACCCTTTTTTTCCGACTTGCCATACTTTTCCTCTCGTGGCAACACTGTAATTACGGTGTATTTTTTGCACCTCGTTCCAAAGCGGAGGATGTTCTCAGTATTGCTCTATTAACCTTCGGCATGCCAAGATGTAAAAAAAAACACTTGCATGAGGGGTGACATTGTTACCCCACGCATTTATCATTATAATGCCATTTTTTAGATTTATTCATAAATTTCATGGCAGATTAATTTCATAAAATAAGCTCTACATTGATAAAATAACATGGCCTTCGACTGGCAGCGGGGATCTACTGAATTATTGCGGGTAAAAGCATTTGCTACCTGCTGGTGGTCCGTCGGCCTTATATATTACCTTACCCCCTCACGCAGCTTTAGTAATAACGCAAGTGGAATGACGCACATCACCCAAAACTGTACGATTTGAATAGCGGAAACGTGTAGCTACGGGTATTGTTCCAGCGTGCAAGAAATGATACCTACACAATCGAAAAATATTTTTTGTTTAATCTAGTAATTAGCTTCTTTATTTTTTAATAGTAGATAATGTGTTTATAGGTTTTGTAGGAATTTAAAAAATACCAAAACTATAAGCTCAACCCCTCCTACACAAAGTATCGTAACTTTATAGGAAAGTGGTTTAAAGAGACAGAAGCTCAAAAACTCAAATTACACTGAACTTCTGTCTCTTTAAACCACTCTCCTGTAAACTTTTTATTTATAACGATTTTAAAGTTATGATACTTTAGGGAGGAAGGGTTGAGGTCTCTATTTAAAATAATACATGGAGACCGGTCAGTGGCTGAGTTGGCATCGCGTCCGGGTCACATCCAGGCGTCATGAGTTCAATTCCTCAACTGTCTTAGTCCTCCATCACGACACAAGTAACATCTTCCACTTGCTGTGATGGTAGTAGGAGATTTTCAAATATAAGTCAGGTTATTCGTAACCTGGGAATGTTTGTCATTCTTTAAAGAAAAAAAAAAGTAATTTAAGAGATTTTTGCTACCCAAAACGTTGCTTGAAATCATTAAAGATATGTTTAATAACACTCTTCATAACCTTACTCTCTGTACCGAACGAGATCGTGAGAGAAATCAAAAACGACGACGTTTTATCAATGATAGTTATCGTCTTCTATTTTCCCAACACTCGTAAGTGCACTTGCGCCAGTGCACAGTGTTTCTCCTACGAGTGTAGATTGTATAATGGCGGGGGAGAGGGGAAAAAAAGAACTTTAATACTTGCATTCCCATACTCTACCGTGTTCCGGTCCTCAACCCCGAATTGTGCGACTGCTCCCACATTTAATAATATTGGGATTGTATGTTTGTTTATGTTTATATTTACATTACGGGAGTTTGGCAAAAGATATGGAAAAAGAAATTATATTGAGAGATGGGCCGGGCTCCTTTTAGCATAATTAGTAATAACATAATGTAAGTTTAGAGATAAGAATTATATAAGAGATTCCCTTAAACATGTTGGGGCCGGGGACCTGTTGATCCCTTTATATAATTTATATCTGAATAAATATCTCCAAAGGAAGTAGTTTGGGTCAGAGGATAGAACGTGGAGAGAGGCACCCCATGAATATTTGTGTCATCCATTGATGAGATCACAATGATTTGAACACGCGACAAACAAAACTGAATCGCCCGACATACGGCGCCGAAATGTTCAGTTGAACAGTTCGGCGTTTGGGTATAAATAATGGTTGGCGATCATTTGCAAACCACTCTTGTTTCGACTCTCGTATCATCTCCCGCTCGAACTCTCTCACGACTCTGCGCTCTGACTCACAGCTTCCTTGGATATAGTTTGATTTTGCTATACCCTGGACCATCGCCTTTTCCCACCATTGGATATCCGACCTAGCAGTGTTCACCAATTGACAAAAGTAGTCCGCACAGAATCTATCCTCCTTACAACGGGACTATATTCTCGGGGCTACCCGGACCAGGCCCACTACCGAAGCTGCAGACAAGTAGCGGCTACAACGACTTGACCGGCACCCTATTTGACAGTCTATTTACTGGACCCCGAAGCGTCTCGAACTCTCCCCATTCTCCTCGCTGTTAAAATTGTTTTAGTAAAACCACAACATAATAATGTATTATGATATAAAATAAATTTTATTTCAACTATTAAATGTTCAGACATAATACATACGCAATACTTATAATGGTGAATTATTTTAATTTAACACAATTTTATAATATTATGAACAAAAATATACATAATTTCCTGACAAACACAAAACGGATAGCTGTGATTATCTCTAAATAATGATGTATTACAAAGAGCTCTAAAGGTTGCCGATTGACTCACATCGGCTTATATCGAGGTTCATTGGTGAAATAAGAGCATCAATATTGCACATTTAAAAAAGAAGCTCTATATCCTAGTCCAAAATAAACATGTTCGAATAACATTCAATAATTGAATACTTATCAAAATTAAGTCCTGCACGCCCTCAGAAATGCATCATTTTAAGGTTTAACAATAGTTCAATATATTAACTGGCAAAATCTATAAGCAATTATTTTTAAAAATTCATTCACAAACTTTGAAAGTAGTTTAATGGTTACATTTAGTTTATCCTATGTATCAATCGGTTAAGAAAAAGTTACGCAAACTAAAAAAACAGTTTTCAGATATGGCTACAAATAGATAAATTTGAAAAATATAGATCTGGCTTTCAAATTCCTATGTCCGAAAATTGTTTTTTTTTTAGTTAGGTACTTTTCCTGAACATGGGTTGCATGAAGCATTACAATTCCTTGGAACAACAAGGTTATATCTGACTCGGCAATGTTATGCGATATTGAACTCTAGTACTCTCTAGAATCCATTATCAGATGACATTACTGTGTCAGATAGAACCTTCTTGTTCCAAGGGTGTGATTTGTTGGTAATGCTTGTTTTTGTAAAAATGTAGTTTTTTAATGTATCCTGCAAAGTTCAACGTTTACGTACACACACAATGTATTGAGTAACGATGTAACCCTCGATATAACGCACTCTGTTTAATGCGAGCTCTTTCCGAATTCTATCTTGAACCGGCCATTACTAAAGGGCTTCTCAAACTTGTAGTGGAAACTGTTGTCCTTATGTTAGGCAGTCGATGAGACGGCCAGCTTCTTTAGATGTTCCATGAACACTTGTAGCGAGACGTCATCTGTCAGCACCGGAGCACCACCATCCTGAAAAATCATTTAAAATATGAAATTACTGTTAGATGTAAAATATAAAGTCCCACTTGATAAAGAAAATATGGCAAGGTGATGATGGTTTGGCCGTCCCAATAAAAATATTAACAATGCATAACTAACTAACCATCATGCCGTTTCACCGCACGGGTAGGCAGAGAGGACGGACCGCCAAACAACTCCATCTTGGTATACACTTCTTGCTTCATTCACATACATACATTGTCTCACACATTCTCTTGTGTTATTCTAACTTCTGACATGGCCTGACTCAAGTATTTGATTCACTTGATCGTGCCATGTCTCCCTCTGGCATCCCTGGCTTCTTCCTCCATTCACATTCATGTCATATATTCTCCATACACTCTTTTCTTCGTTCAATCGCTCTAGATGCCCAAACGTTCTAAGTGTCCCTTTCTTCTTACTCATGATGCTTACAACAGCCTTGCATTCTTTGCGAATCTCAACATTTTTCACATAATCATACATGGTTTTACCACGTATTCGCCTCAGAGATCTCATTTCTACAGCATTGAGTCTACATTCATCCTTCCTCTGCCAGTTCCATGCCTCATGTCATAAGTATTCATCATTCACTACTATATTGAGCACTGTTTTCGTACTCTCTTTTTCAAACACCATGACTTACTTACATTCATCATTAGCTCATTCTGTATGCTCCGTTCATTCTAGATACGAGGAATTGTAGATCTTCCATACTGTTAGCAATCAACATACTTTCAGATTACTTATTTTATTATAGCGCCCAAGCCCACCTCTTTCAATTCTTGCATACAATTAATTATCCATGTATAGATTGAATAATCATTGTGACATTACGCAGCTTTGCTTAACACCTTTTGTGATATCAAACCACCCCGTAAAATCACCGTTTACCCTAACACATGCAACGCTTCCTTCGTACAGATACGCAATTGCCTGTATAAGAATCATATTCACTCCATACTTGGACAATACCTTCCATAACTTTTTCTGTCAATTCGGTTGTAAGCTTTTTGTAAAAGGTGCAGACTGGTTTTTTCCCAGAAACTTCTGTGAGCATACGCAATGAAAAAATCTGATTCATGCACCCCATCTACTGATGAAACCACCTTGCAAATCCCATATTTTATCCTTTGTTTCCATTCGTACCCTTTCAATCAATATCATATCATACAGCTTTTCTACTTAACTTAGCAAGCTAATAGCCCTGTGATTTCCACATTCCATATGTGACCCTTTACCTTTGTATAGAGGCATAATCACACCCCTTCTACAATCTAACGCCATGTAGCCGTCCCTCTAAAAACTAGTTAAAAAGTTTGCATAACCATGTGAGAATTACGCAGCTATCTCCTTTAAAGTATTCAGCTGCAATATTGTCAAAACCAACAGCCTTACCATTATTTATACATGACCAAGTATTTCAATCATCTCTCATTATTTCTTACATTTTCTTTCATTTTATCTCTTTCATGCTTTTGGATCATTGTGAGACTTTTTGACCTCCTTCCAAAACGGTTTAATGCAATTTTTTTTTTTTAATGCCCACCCGTATAAAATCAAAATAGAAAAAAATTACAATTCTTTCAAATCACAAATCAACTATTATTAGATAACTCCAACAGTAATTATAAGTTTTAATTTCTTCTTAAATTTTATAAAACTCTTAATTGTAAATAATGTATATAAATTTATAAAAAAAGGGGGGCAACATATCCTCTAGAAATATTCAATCAGGTCTTTTGAAATATGAATACACTATCTTGTATGCGCCTTATTGTTGCATTTATAGTATCACATACTTTTAGCCTTCTATATTGTACTCACTATCGTGTACAACAACAAAAACATTATCTATATTACATTCTTGATGTACTTTTATTTGTTCTATACTGTCGGTAGATGGCAGTGCTCCCTAACTCAAATACGAAAAATCTTTCTCTATTGAGTTGGGCACTTTTTGTTAAATAAATTTATACTTTTTTGTAATTAGCTATTAAGATATATCTGTACCATTAAATATTTTATATGTATTATATTGAATAAAAAAAAATGTTTTCCTGGAAGTGGTTTGTCACTTTGATTTCGTTTTTTCACGCTAACATGTACTCTTTTCTTGTATCCTTTGTAAACTTCTTTCGCTCAATCCCTCTCTTCACTAGAAGCACTGCCAGTTGCTATCAAACATAACCACGCTTTCTTCTTCTCTGAAACCAGTGCTTTAATCTCATCATCCCACCATGCATTATCTTTCTTACCTTGCGTACTTATTCCACATACCTCTCTAGCAGATTCACAGACTCGATTTATCCACATATTTATTCCATGTTTCATTTATGCTTAGACCATCCATTTCCTTCTCATCCAGTATCATCTCTACACAATTTTCATACTTACTTCTCTCATTATCATTTTGTAGTTTTTCTGTTTTGACTCTAGATGGAGTCGACACCGTTTTCACTTTAGAGCTCTAGTCGCGGAAAAGGTTTACTCTCGACACAACCAGGAAATGGTCGGTTCCTACCTCAGACCCTCTGAAAACTCTTGTCTTCAATGACGGCTCTCAACCAAGAGTCAATTACCACAAAATCAATTACTGACCTCCCACACAACAATTTATATATATACATATGTACCTAATATTAAGTTAGCCAAATGATTTTTTTTTTAATGTTATGTATTTTCAAAACTTTATATACGAAACAGCATTTAACGTAAAAAAAATAATAATAATTACTCACTTAAATGAAAAAAGCAAATATTATATTTGAGCAACTAAATGGAGAATTTAAAAAAAGCTATTTACAGAATAGAAGTATTGTGAAAGAAGAAGATAGGTGGCAACAGTGGCTCTTTTCCAATATCTTTTACTTTCCAGAACAATAAGTCAAAAGATTTTTTTGTTAAATGAAAAAATTCATTTTCATATTTTCATTACAAAAGTAAAAAAAAAACATATTCGGGTATAAAAATACCAATCTTATTTTGTTCTGGAAAATTCGAAAAAATTGAACAAAGTCACTATGTACCACTGAGACATGCGATAGGAAAGGAATGAAAAGAAGGAAGCAAAATAAACTGAAATATATAATTTTTGAAAATTGATAAAAAAAATGTGTTTTTAGAGACCAAAATTTTGCATTAGGACAAAATCGTTGACATTTACTTTAACTTTTGACTTTTTGACTTAGAAATTACAGATATAGTAAAAAGTTACCAATTTTGTTGTAATGCAACATTTTGTAATGGTATGCAAGAATTTTTTTACTACAGAAAAAAATAAAAACAAAAACTCTACCGAACTCGGGACCGGCATCATCTGAAGGGCAACAGCAACGTTGAAAGAAAAAACAATAAGTTAATAAAAACAAAAACTGGTTCAATTAACGCAGGGGAGACATGCTCTGGAATGACAAATTCTTTGAAGAATAGCCCGCTGATGTGAATTCAACGCCCCGCATAAGTCATATTTGGCCACTTTTCAGAGACAAAGCACTACACAATAGAATGTATTCAAAACATCACATTTTGTGCAATTTACGTTTTTTAGAGAAACTACATGGATCATATATGCGACATCTGTGAACGGGGATGGCACGGATGGATCAAGTATGCGACAACCACACAGATCAGGTTAATGTCACCGTTAGATGGCATTTTAAGATGACTTACGGGGTCATAGATTCATTAAATAATTTTGAATTAGTACATTATACATTCAAACCCTCTTAAGAAGTTTTCCAAGGGACCAGAAAAAAACCGTATATGTGAGATAAATCAGGCCATTTTTCAAATTCAGTCTTCATGGAACCGAAAAAATCAAACTTCTTAAGCGTGAAAACTTCTAAAGTGAGTTTCACTGTAGAAAGAAAAAACTGTTTTTCATACGCTTCTTTAGTTAAATCCAATTACTTTTGAGGATATCCACGACAGATAATAATAATAATTGGATTACTTATATAGCTCTGTTTTCGTGGGAAAATCTCCTCAAAGGCGCTTTACAAATCCACTGCAATAAAGTAATACATATATCTAGCCCCGAAAGAGACCAGAATTGATGTATGTCAGCTCATTTTGGGCGTTATGTTGGTATGGTGGGCAATCTATATTCTTCTAAAAGAAGTTGTCATTGCATCAAATGCATTTATATATATGTAATACAATCATGCTGCACAAAGCATCATTCAGTATTATGCAAAACATGCTGAAATATGAGCAACCTTAAATACATATTTAAAGCAACAACAAATCTGAAAAATATTACTCGCAGACAAATACTGCATTATCAATCCTAAGTAATTTTAATTAAGTTTTCACTCTTGTATGCGTTATAAGGCAGAGATATGTATAAAACAAAAAATAATTGTGATAAAATTGATTGAAAATAAAACATATCCTAGTACGTGAAGGAAAATGTTTTAATAACATTATTGAATTTGATTTACTTAAAATTAAATGGAATTCTAGAAATTAAGCACAATAACAAATAAAAATATTACAGATACATGTACGATCTAAATAAGAGAACTAAAATCTTTGGTGTTAAGGATGAGAGGGACGTCTGAGAGTTATTATTCATTAATTCAAAATAATGATAGTATTATTACGCCATACGATAAACATAATGTTTTTAAATAGAAAAATATTTATTAAATATTTTATAAGTTTACATAGGGTTAGTATTTATCAAAATCTAATCAGAAATATTACTTTTTCTGACTGTTCCATTGTACGTTTTACAAAATATTTAAAATACGAATATGATTTTTACAGTGGAGAAAAGTATTTTTAATCCTTTATCGTTGTTTTTTGTAAATAAACATAACCAAAGATTTGTAATCCACATTACAAAAAAAAAACATTAAAGTTACATAGTGTTCTTAAAAAAATTAAACCACACACTGTTCTTTTTTTTTAATTTATCTTATCCACAAGTTACAGAAAAACCTTCACAGCATTTTTTAAGAATATTCAACATTTTAAATGTTTTTGTAAAACATCTGAAATGTGTAATATTTCTAATTATATTTTGTTAAATGCTAAGCCCATGCAAATTTAAAAAAAACGTAATAAATATTTTTCTCTTTAAAAACACCATGTTTATTGTATTGCAGAATAATATTATCATTATTTTGAATTAATAAATAATAACTCTCCAAGTTCCTCTCCCCGTTAATAAAAATATTTTTTTAATTTACTTCACAATAAGGAATTCCAGTAAAAGTATTCCTGTTTTTTTTAAATTCTTGTTATATTTTGGAAGTTTGTTTATTTCACACCAACTTGTGTGAGAGTGACCTTAAATGTCATGTCAGCAAAAATTCAAGCAAAGGAATATTTATAGCTCTAAAAAAATATTTGAACTGCTCAAACAGCAAACTGAAACCCATCGGGTACTAAGCGCCTCAATTACGAAGGGATATCTAATATTTTCTATGTTTTACTAATCAAAAACACAAAAATAAAGTAATTTTATAACGCCCTGCTGAATTAAGCGCAAAGTAGTGACTTACCCCTCCGTACGCGTACATATTGTTGTGTGTCTGAGATGGGTTCACTTTGGAGAGAAGGAACCGAGCCTGAAAATGCAAATAAAAATGATTTAATATTATTACATCATAAAGACTGAACTAAATAAGAAGTACATACAGTAGAACGCCGTTAATTCTAACCTCAATACAGAACACCCGTTCACAGTTGCTGTTGGCTTCATTAGAAAGGGACGCTTCGTCAACTCGTTTTTATGTAATTCGGTTCGTATGTGGAACTAGCTACCGGAAATCTGTCTTTCCTTCTACATGCCTTGAAGAGGCCCAGATTAACAAATCCCTTCCTACAGCCCCCTCCTTAACCCGGCTTACAACGTTACCCAAAAGGGTGTGGATATAGTTTCCCTGTATGTGTTCCGTACAGACACTCTTGTAAGGTGTCACGTAAAAAATAAATTTATAAATGTGGAGATCCTTATATGTGGAATAATTATGCCCTTTTTTAAATTTTGTACTTCAAGGTACCGAAAAAAAATTCTTATGTGGGAATTTAATAAGTGGGTTTCACTGTATTTGTTCAATACAGTAAAATGGCAATTATTCATGTTGATGGATTGCCAGCAGCATAAGTGGTTGACTGACCTGAGAGCCGCCCTGCTCCGTATCGATGTAGCGGGGCATGGGGAAACGCGTCTGCAGGATCTCCTGGGCGTCATCCACCGGTGCCTGCAGCAGCTGCTTCAGGCTCTCGTACTCTGGCATGTCTTGGTAGCGAAGCGCTCGCCACTGCGCTATTGTCTGAAAACATGATCAAAAACATTTAAATTAATTCTATTTTGTCACATACAGGGGGATGATATACACTTTTAGAGAACTGAAAGGTTCTACCGATAGAAGTGTATCGTGGGCGTGTCTGGTGTGCCTGAAGTAAGGTCAATTTTAACTTAGTTCGAGTGAAATGTATCAAACATGAAAATTATTTTTTCAACATAAAATAATTTCACTGGCCTGTCTGGGGCCTAAGTGCTGAAAGGTCTTGTATGAATTGGCGATATGATTTTTTTTTTAAATCGGTAAGTATAGATCACATTTCTAGGGATTTTTCGTTCAGCATTTTTGAGCATGTTATTCAGGGTGTTATGAACCTATTAATCAACAACGAGATAAACAAAAAATAATTCAATGCTACATAAAAGTTTAGTATGGCTTTTGAATTGCAATTCCATCAACCTTCTAATCTTGGAGAATATATTTGTTTAATACTTCTCAGCTCGCGTGCCATTTACAATATGATGTGCAAGTGGATGGCAGAAGTCGGAGGTGGCCCCGAAGGACTTTGTCACGTCAAGAGTGCGAATAACAGAGAACTATGTATGAATGTGAACAAGGGAGTGTATGCCAAGGCAACAAGCACAATAGATAAGTATCAACCTCTCCATGGAAGATGAGTATCTGGAAGAAGGTGTCCATGAGCAGGATGCGGTCTGGCTGGATGGAGCTGGTGTCCAGGAGTACGGGTTCCGGAGGTCCATTGAAGCTGTAGGCGTACAAGATGGGCTGGATCATGATCAGGGACTGGGTTAGATCTTCCCTCATCAGCATGTGCCTGAAAACATACATAGTTATTTTAATAAGCTTATAGGTCTATTCACGTCTACAACAGAACAGTACAGGTACAGCAAAAAACGCGAGTATTCCATTCGCATCCACCAGCACCGCACAGTGCGGAACAGTACAGACACAACAACATTAGTTGCATACATTATCTATGAACACATTCATATTACAGTATACGTAAGCATCACGTTTCTGCAACTGCACAGCCCCGCACCGGCCAAAATTGTCAGATAAAATATTTAGACTTTGCTGGTGGCCAGTGACTGGCCGCTAGACATCTGCGCCTGGGCAGTTAGTATAAACTTATATTGTTAGCACCTCCATCTTCGCCACATGGCATCATTAGACACAAATATAACTAAAACTGAGAAGATGGATAACGATAAATAGATTGAATTAGTCAGGAAAAATAGGTTATAAAATAATAATAAACATGGGAATATCATTATACAATCCTCAAACACGTTGTGGCAGATGCCAACGCTCAGTTGACAGCCATACTCGAGTCGTCTGTGCTGTACTATTCTGCACTGTGCGATCTTCCATGCAGCACAGCACAGACCGTAGTACAGCTGTCAACTGAACTGTCAACTGAGCGTTGTCGTCCACAACATATTTGAGGATTGTATAATCCTATAGAGATAGGTCAGAAAAAAGACTACCTTACGGAATTTTATCACCAATTCCAAAGGGAGAAAGTCCAGTTGGTCAACCCAGAAAGAGCAGTAAATTTATGCACAATAATTCAATCATAACATTCCCTAGTCTAGTGAGACGGGTAATATACATGCACATACAAATTAAAAGTCGATAAATGCCTGGGTTGCCGGCAATGAAATTGAAAAAATTTAAATTAAACACGTTGGATGAGCTCTGCTCTTAGGCAAATATAAAATGCAATGAAGCATGTGGTAAACAAGACCAGAAGTGGTCAGAATCCTTGGCATATTAATCCATAGCTTATCTTCAAATGGTCAAAGAGTACTAAGATCAGGGCTCACCTGTAGAAGCTGGTTTCATCAGGAGAGTTATTGAAGACTTGGAGGAACTGCGACCGCCGCAAGTGGTACATGAACTGAGGATAGAGACTGAAGTTCTCCGACAAGCGGAAACTGTTGGGATCATCCTTGGCGTATTCACCAAACTTCTGGCACTGTAAAGATAAACAATAAATTCGATAAGATGTCTTAAAAGTTACCCTAATTATTATAAATAGCTGTACGAGGTTTGTTCAAAAGAAAAGGTGAATTTTGAATTTTCGCAGGCTGTGTACATTCGATTATCGAATTTTTTGTTGTTGTTTAGTTGGTACACATATGTTTATAATATGTTAGCATTATCAGCCATTTTGGATTAGTGGTTTGTTTTTGACAACCGAAAAGGTTAGTCACGTTTTTGTGTGTTCTTCGATTTTTTACTTTTGAAAAAAATGGAAAAGAATATGTATTAAATTTTGCGTTAAAAATGGAATAAAGTGCTCCAACGCACTTAAAATGTTGACTGTAGAATTCAACGAGTTTCTTTTGTCTCAAAAAAGTGTTTATAAGTGGTACAAGCGCTTTACTGATGGCCGAGAAGATGTTAATGACGATGAGCGTCCTGGAGTTGCAACCACGTCAACGAATGAAGAAAACATCGAAACAGTGAAGAAAATGGTTTTGGAAAATCGTCGAATCACTATTAGGGAAGTTGCAGAGGATGTCGGCATATCAATCGGCTCATGCCATGCAATTTTCTCGGATGTTTTGGGCATGAAACGTGTGGCAGCGAAGTTTGTTCCGAAATTGAAAAGCTCAGGAGTTGTTGAATGACGTCAACGACAATCCAGATTTGCTCAAAAGGGTCATAACTGGTGATGAAACGTGGGTATATGGTTATGACGTCGAAACCAAGCCCCAATCATCCCAATGGAAGCGGCCAGAAGAGCCAAGACCGAAAAAAGCATGCAAAGTTCGATCAAATGTGAAGGTTTTGCTCACTGTTTTCTTCAATTACAATGGGCGTGGTGCATCATGAGTTCTTGCTAACAGGTCGTACGGTTAATAAGGAATACTACAAGGAAGTTATGCAATGGTTGCGTGAAGCAATACGACTCAAATGATCGGAATTGTGGAAAAAAAATCATGGATTTTGCATCACGATAATGCACCAGCTCACAGATCAATGCTTGTTCGTGATTATTTGGCCAAAAACAACACCGTAATCGTGCCTCAACCACCGTATTCACCAGATTTGGCTCCCTGCGACTTTTTCCTATTCCCGAAAGTGAAGAGACCAATGAAAGGAAAGCGTTTTGCCACAATTGATGAGATAAAGTCAGAATCGAAGAACGAGCTGATGGCCATACCGAAAAGCGCATTCCAGAAGTGTTTCGAGGATTGGAAGAAGCGCTGGCATAAGTGCATTATTTTGAGGGGTATTACTTTGAAGGGTAGAAAATGGATATTGAAGAATAAATAAATATTTTTCGAAAAAATTCGAAATTCACCTTTTCTTTTGAACAAACCCCGTATGTGCATAAGAAATCTTCTGTCTACTCTATTGTAGTATTGTTTCATTTTAAAGTCGAGGGGTTTGAATTTGGGGCCCTTTTATGTGAATACCGTACAAGAGGCCCAACTGTCCGGAGCCTGTGGAACTAGGGCATCCGTAATTGGGGTATACTGTAAGGCTGAAGGGAGTGTGGAGGGGAAGGAGATGAGGAAGAGGAAAGTACCTGGCTATTCAGATCTGGTCACTAAAGACGGCTAAAGCCATTTCAAGCAACGTTTCAATTCAGACTGGTGACTGAATGATATTGAGGGTATATATCATTCACATATTATCATCAGGTAGAAAAAAGGCAATGCCGATATAATGTAATTTAGTAATTACCAGTCGGATGAGCATTCGATCGACCCAGCGCAGCACGTCGGGTCCATCCTCCTGCTCGGCCCGGTAGACCACGAGGCGCGCCATCACCACCGCTGCCGCCTCCTGGTCGAAGCCGGCGCTGATGTGGTGCAGGTTGACAGCCGCGTCACCCCAGCTGGAAAATATACCAACAATATACATTGGTGTAATTGGGAGCAACGTGACAAAGGAAACCTAACAAATGTAAGAAAAATTATTTGTTTAAAAGGACAAAATTTCTATATGACAAAATATGTCAGCAAACTTTACCGGAGTGCTGGCACCAGTCCCGATCGGGACCATTCGGGTTTAGTTCGTTTACATCTTCAAAACTTAGTGGAAGCAAACCTGTTAAAGATTTAAACAAATAAGTGTGTTTAAACATACTTCCTGGCTGCAGTGGTGACCCTGATGCGCCTCTGCCCACTGGAGTGCTGGTACTGTGTGATGAGCTGCACACAGCCTCTGCCACCTTGAGGAACGGGAGCTGAATGCTGGTTCACAACCTGAAATGCACATATTCATGATTAGCAAACTTCCCAGACGCTGTTATTTAAAAACAATGACATTCGCGACTCTAGACTCGGACGAGTTGCATCTCTTCACCTTGTTTGCTTACTCGTGTACCGTGTATTCAATATCTAAATTTACCTTGCTCTCAATTGTCAAATGTAATACAGTTGAATTTAGTTATAACGATCACGGCAATGGCGAGTTCACGGCTAAAATGAGGAATTACGCACTGATATTTTGGTTCAGGCTTATTTTTATACAATTGTTGGCAGTTATAATGAGGACATTACAAAAAAGTCGAAAAGTCAAGATCCGCAGCCGCCCCTTCAAATTCAAGTAGGTATTTAAAGAAAATACGTATTAGTACTTATTCCCGTGTAAATTCAATTTTCGCGGACGATTACCATTCCGCTCGGCCCATCAAACTCAGATACTCAAAGTAATTCATAAAAATACCACATATATCCGTATAAATCGAAATTTCAATTCTGATTATCGGTGTGGCTAGCATGTTAGATTCAGAATGACCAAATAATAATATGAATTAGGGCGATGAATAACCTGCCTATATCGAATTTTTTCGGCGTTTTATCTCCACGGCTGGCCTGTCAGAATCAGATTTACTAATGTATATGACATACATATTTTGCCCAGATTGTACTTTTTCAAATTACACAAATACATTTTTGAATGCGGACTAAAATAAATTTCAACTTAAAAAAACATTTTGTATGAAAAAATATTTCGGGTTTTGCTATTTTTCAAATTATCGGGATTCAAACTAACAGGGTTCTACTGCATGTATAGATATATATAATAAACTGCCTTCTGAAGTACAGTGAGTCTTACAATTATTCCTCGTACATCTATCAGTTAATAACAATAATATTTGAGTGATTTGTATAGCGCCATTTTTGTGAAAAATCACCTCAAGGGCGCTGTAGATGTTTTTTTTTCTAATCTATCTTATCCCATTATAACTGACTAACCATCACGCTGTTTCACTGCAGGGGTAGGCAGAGAGGATGGACCGCCAAACATCAATTCATGCAACGTCTCATATATTCTCTTCTTATTCCGACTGCTGACATGGTTCAACTCAAGTAATTGATTCACTTGATCGTGTCATTTCTTCCTCAGATGTTCCCCGGATCCTTCATCCATTCACATTCGCGTCATATATTCTCCTTACACTCCTTCCTTCGTTCATTCGCTCCACATGCCCAAACCATCTTATCCCATAATAAGATCTGTATACTATAAATCCCTAAAGTCTTATTCAATATGGCGCACCTGTACCATTGATAAGTTCAAAGCATTATACTGCGGCAAGATTTAGCTACCATCGATAAAAAAGCTCATTCGATAAATGAAGAAATATAGCTTAGAATGGTAAGCACGTCTCAGAAATAAAATATGTATTATTAAAAATTGGTTTAACCATTCATTATATGATTGAATAATTACTTTATGAGAAATTTTGGAAAAAACACAAATTCTTTACCTATACAAAACATCGAAGTAATAATAAAAATCATAATATAAATGGACCGTTAGTAGCAGAGCCACAGTTTAATAATGCTTTCGAAAGGCAAATTACTGTAACGCCTAATTAGATATGGTAAACTAACAGAAGTCGAAAATAAAACAAACAAAAATAGATTCAACTCATTCGCTGCCACCGGTCCCGATTGGGACTGTTCGGGTTTAGTTTGTATATATCGTAAAAAATTGTGGCAGCGAACCTGATAGTAAATTAAAATAATTAAAAATAATAAGGATATCTACAAATTAGAAACAAATAATGTCTACAAATAAAGAACAGAGGACATCAATTAAAAATCATCATTGGCTAAGTCGGTTGAGCGTTGCCCCGGATGGGCAGAGGACCTGGGTTCAAGTTCCAGATGCGACTGAAATCTTTTTAGTTTCTGTCCTTTTGTCCGGTTTCATCTTTCATTTAGATTATGTTAATATTATTTTCTTCAATGATTAAATATTACAATGAGGTTTTTAAATCTCAATAAAAATAATTAATAATTAAAAATTGAATTTCGTTTTAATATTATAACTTATTTTAGCCATTTGATGTGATTTTGATGACGGACTGATATTGAAAATAATAGTGAATAAAAATATGGTGATTTAACAAAAATGTAGCAGTTACCTCAAAGAATAAGGCCATGGTGGAGTTGGGTGTGAATGTGCATAGCTTCCACTGACAGGTGTTGCCCATCCCCATCTCCTGGTCGGACACACATGGGCTCTTCACATTCAGGGAGACGCAGGAGCCGATTCCTCCAGATACTGAAATAAAAAACACACAACTTAAGTACATCCATATGTATTCATTATTCAGTGACCAAAACTGAGCCAAGTCAAGCAAAAATTTCCTGTTAGCAGAAGGATTACTCAATTTCATTTATTCTTACTTATTTATTGAACAATCGTGCAATTCCAGTAATCAATAATTATGTATATATGTTAAAGAAAAACTTTTAATTTAAATAATTAACTAAAAAGACAAAGTAATGTTATTTACTGTTGTACTCAGTGGCGGCTCGTGGCTTTTGTGTGAGCTAGAGTGCTAAGATAGAAAAATACGACGTTATTGATGTTGTTGAAGCCAAAAACATTTTTTTTTCTTTCCAAAAATCGATTTTTTGTATGAAGATTTTTCAGTTTAAAATTTAAATTTTTAAAAATAAATAAAATCATTTTCAGCTAAAACAACACCAAAGTCATAATTTTCAATCTTACCACTCTAGCACACTCAAAAGTCACGAGCCGCCACTGATTGTACTTATTGTGAATATGGCATTTGGTTAATTTTAAGTCACTGTCCGCATCTGGAGTAGTAAGTTACTGGTAAGTAGTAATTTTGTTGACTGGATTAGAATCTTTTCCATTTATCTGTTAAGTACGCTGTGCGCATCCTTGTAGGTAGGTGGGGGCTATTGTCACACTATTTGGACACGCACACAATCAAGTTTTATTACAAATGTGAGAGTTTGCTGTATCACTCGCTTAATTGTACGTGTGGACGACACTTATTATTTAATTTAAAAAATAAAACAATAACTTTGTTTTACATCACTTTAGAGCCTTATTATTTATCTCGGGACAGTGATTTAGTTACCACTTATACTGGATATGTGTAACCTAAGCATAAGGGATGGTAGAAATCACTTGGTACAAGTTTGCTGGCATTAGGTTTTCATCAGTGGCACCATGTGAAAGAAATATATTTTTTTTTATAATTGAAAAAAAAATGTCACCAGAGACTAATATACAATCCACCTTTTTTACTCCATATAAACTCAGGAATCACTGGTTAAAGTCTGCCGGGTCCGTCCTGATACACCCTGTATACTCCGTGAATAAAAAGGATTCAGTAGTCCAACTTACTTTTAAGTTCGCGAGAGCACTTCACTTCCAAAGTGCCGTTAAATGCCATTTTATAATCCCCCTTCTGATCCTTGGCGAATACTCGCTGGAATGTCTGCTTGAAGAGGGAGGAGTTGAAGGAGTCACCCATAACCATATGGCCACTGAAATAGATGAAAAAAATAAGATAATGTAAGATTTCTGGAATAAAAATTCATTTGAAATTCAATTAATTTCAGATAACACAACTGGAACAATCAAACCTAAATTTGAATTTAGTGAAATAGCTGCCTACCGACATAATTAATGAGTATACAAAAAATCATTACACAACATTAATAAGGAAGTTCATAGGCGACTTTCAAAATCTTCAGGGGTAGTTTTACTCATCATAAATCGCATGGCCGTTTATTCTAAAAATCTAAGATGGAATATTTAGAAGTTAATAAATTGCTAACTATCCAGACGGGTTAGGGTGTCATTAATGATAATTTTTTTTTTTTATATATAGGAGACCCAGGGGGAAATAATTTTCCTCAAGGCCTATATCATCTTTGGGGATGCTGTGTGGAAGGTAATGATTATTGGTAGTTATTATCAAATTAATTGAATAGTTTCATAGATGTGAAATAATTAAAAATTACTTACCCGGTTGAGTTGCAACACTGCTTCATTTCCAGAAGACCAGTCTGATCCAAGGCGCAGGAGTAGATATCGATGGCGTGTCCGTTGGTGGCGGATCTCAGGGCCAAGGCTTCGTAGTGCTTCACCGCCTTCTTCATGTACTTGGCGTTGTCCTTGTGGATGTCGTGATGGGAGCGGATAGGCTGCTTCAGCTCGTCGTTGACCACCTGACCCGGCCCTTGAGAACAGGGCCCACCGAGGAACATCATGATGCGTGCCCCAGTATTGGGGTATGCTACCTCTAATAAGCCCACGGCGAGGCTGAGCGCTACCCCGCTTGACCGCAGAGGGCGTTTACCCACACCGACGGGCCAGGGATCCCGGCCAAGTTCTCCAATCATATCGGTCAGGGCCATGTCGCACTGGCGGACAGGCTGTAGGAAGCGGTTGGCTGGCGGGGGGGGAACCGGTGCTCCAGCCGGGGCCCTGCCCTGCTGCTGCTGGGGCACCCCCTGGGAGACGCGACCCACACTAAGTTGCTCCTGGATTTGTTTGGCCGTCAGATCTTTGGTGCCTTTGAATACAAAACACTTGGAAATGGCTTCGGTTCCTGAAAACAAATTGAATGATACAAATTAAAAATAATACAGGTTACGTTATAATGGTGTTATATTCATTACATGGTACAATTTTTTTTTTTTATCTCTTATTTATTCAGATTATTATTTTTTTAATTCTGCATCAAATAATGGCCACATTTATATTTTTAAATTTTGAACTATTTAGACAACTGCATCTAAAAATTGTTCAAATAACTGAAGCTGTAAAATGAATAATGAAGACGTCTATGATCTACTTCGTCCATAGCGATAAAAAAAATTTAGATCCTGAAACCTTCTAGTGGATGAATATTGTTACAGTCAGCCCCTCGAGAGGCGTCATTTTACTTAACCTTTGGAACGCCGAGCGCCCACAATCTAATACTACCGTAGTGGGCCGAGGGAAAATTGCGTGTGGCCCATCTGAGTCTATTTTCGTAATAATTTACTTGATTTTCACAAAAGGATGTTTTTGTAAATTGTACCGTCTTACCAGATAATGTGTTTATATATTTATAAAAATTGTATATATTTATCATAAGCAGTTTCCCAAGAATAGCTACTTATATTCAGAGAAATGATTTTTTGACATTGCTGATTGAATATGCCGGCGTTCAATGGATATAAATTTTGGTTCAATGGATACAAATTTTGATTCAATGGATACAAATTTTGCATATCCGATGGGTAATCCGATGGGCGCCAAAAGTTAAAAGATAATTATCCAGCCAATAATTTACGCTCGTTTCTTTTTTAGTTGATACACTTCACTCAAACATGATAATAAATAAATACAACAACACTTGCACGCAATTAGAGATCCCGAAACAACAGTTTCTTGTTACAACGCCAGAGAGAAAATAGGTCTATTATACTCTGTACAACGGCCGAAGCCAGTTTGTTATTACAATGGCTGCCAGTGAGAAAATGGATTTATTATACTAGGTTTGTACGACGCCCCAAGCCACAGATTGTTATTACAATGGCTGCCAGTGAGAAAATGGATTTATTATACTAGGTTTGTACGACGCCCCAAGCCACAGATTGTTATTACAATGGCTGCCAGTGAGAAAATGGATTTATTATACTAGGTTTGTACGACGCCCCAAGCCACAGATTGTTGTTACAATGGCTGCCAGTGAGAAAATGGGTCTATTATACTCGGTTCACATGAGGTCAGTTGGAATGCTGTCTAATCGAAACTGGGCTTTGATAAGTTATAAAAGATACCATGATAATAACAATAGATCACATACCAAGTTCATGCACCAGCACCATCCTGCCGAATGTGATTAAACCAATCAGCGCATTGGGGGGCATGAGACTCAGTGACATCTGCAGTGAGTCCTTGAGGGCGCCCAGCTCCTCCTCGTCCATGCACGTATCCACCACGAGCAGGAAGATGGGCGGCAGTGAGGGCGCACGGGTGATGGTGTACTCGATGGTGGAGAAGCTGGGAATGAGCTCCGCCGGCTGGTGCTGCTCCGAGATGGCAGCGTATTGCGGAGGGAACTATAAATATTGTTATTAACAGGTTAGAACTGAAAGGTTATGTTTCAATACAATTTGAATTTCAAAGTACATGAGTATATTGAAACTTCACTCCGATGTAATGAATCAGTTTCCACTTTCCAATTTGACTACACGAAATATTATATTATGTTAAAACACTAAGTCATGTCATTATTTTTTACATATCGATAATTCAAAAAACTAACAATTTTTTTTTTTTTCGCATTTGTGGATAAAGAAAACAAAGCTAAGCTTAATCTGTTTATACAAATTATTTAAAAATAAAAAATAAAAAAACAATTTCCGATTTCTTCAATTTTACAACAACGAGAAAATAATAAATAGCACAATGAAAAGAAAAAAACATTTATAATCTTACCATGTCAAGAGGACATGAAAAGACATTTTGCAGAAAATGGCAGTCAAACGATAAAAACATGCAAACGTGACATCAAAATTATTATGATCGGAAATAAAGAGTAAATAATATTTTACAAATGAACGTCTAGAAACAAATATGACCAGGTCTTTTTCATTGAAAACTGCCATCATAAAATTATTTCTTGAATCCATGATACTTATTTCAAACATCGATATAGTGTAGAAAGTGTAAAACATTATGTGGTGCGAACTAAGAGTGCAAACATTGACGACAGTTCCAGACGTCACAGTTCCTGTGGTAATTTTGGTTGAATGCGCAATGAATTATTCATCTTAAATCAATTGCTGCGTATCAATTGACATCGGAAAAAGGAGATATGTAAATGTACCATTTATTAGTAGAGATTTCTACTCACATGAAATATTAAGAAATAGAGAAATTATTTAGAGTACTCACGGGATTTCTTTGAAAACAAAAGTTGCAGACCCATAGTTTAGCCCTATAGTCAACTTGACACATGGGGTTCAATATAGCCCTGCAGGTATTCCTAGTGCACAAGACAGGGTCATATTGGATAGGGGGCAGGTCGGGCCTCTCCTTCAAGGGCTGGTATAAACAGGCCAGGGGGACCACCAGCCTTGTAGCTTCAATCCTGCTGGATGGCCAAACGTTCCATGTAAACCGGACGCCATCCCGGTCTTCATTTTGCTGAATAAACTCTTCGTAAGTCGTCATTTTGTCACGTCACCAATCTAAAAGAGACAACTATTAGAGAAAATCAAAGTGCAAAACATACACACGTATTCTGTTTTCCGTAGAAATACATTAAACATATCGTAAAAACGGGTAAATAAATAATTAAAGGACGTACCTCCAACGGTGACAAAATTAAGATAGTTTATTCACTAATCACAGCCGCATTTTATCTGTAATTTGAATCAATTCCTTTCCTATTCGCATACAGTCGGGCGGCGATTTGGAATTGTTGGAAAGAGAACTGTCATCTGGGCCACGTCATGTAGGGAAAATATATGTCATGAAATGGCAACATTACATGAGATATTTTTACGGGGGTAAGAACTTATAAATTTAAAATTAAATAACCGTTTTCTGCTATAAAATCTTTACCTATAAATCTAAATTTTGCTCGAGATTCCCTAATTTATTTATTTCCATATTTATTGCTACTTATTGTTGTCATTTTATAATTCCATTAGCTTATTTCTTCATGAATGAAAAAAAAATGTGTAGGGTTGCGTTCAAGTTTGAGGACAGGAAGTTTACAGCAGCACGCGCGACTGCGCATTGGCCAGATGTGTAGTGTGAAAGAAAATGGCGATTGACGAGAGGCGTCTGGAGTTAACTTAGTGAAAAACATTTATTTTGGCTCAATTACGTAGTGTTTTAATTGTTATTTATATCAAATGTAGAATATTAAAGGTGTGTGTTATAAGTGACTGTGCAACAATGACTGCGAATATGTATCGGGTCGGAGGTGAGAAACGATAATTGGTTATTTTTATTATAGCTTCGCCGGTTCACCGCAAGTAACTAGCGGTGCTTTGCTTTGATTGTCGTACCTTCATTAATTATACCGTTTAATTAGTGAGTTCATCTTCGATTTGATTACTATACTTATGCCGCATTCGGTTTAGACTTTCAGAATCTGAAATAGCTCTTCTTAACCTCAATATAACTTTTGTTGCGGACGAATCAGTAGTTTTGCCAAAATTCACACAAAATAGGCATTACCATTCGTGTCTACGTACTAGTACATAAGCACATATAATATGCATTAATTCGATCGGGTTAACCAAACAGAGGCTGTGCGTTATCTGTCGTATTGCACGGAAAGTAGTATGATGTGACATTTAATAATTCTGTGTTTTCTTTAGAACATAGAGGTTATATTTTTCTGTATACAGTTGTCAAAAGAGCGCGGTATTTTGTCAAATAACATTTGAATTCTGTGATGGAAACTGATTTATGTATCTGTACCTACTATTAACAACAAATATGTGTTCTTTATTTATGTTTTTTTTTCAACGATGCAATGCGAATGACATTTAGCAACCGTTTCTCATTGAACTTGGCCACCCACTTATTACTCATATTTCAATAGTGTAAAACATAACTGTATGCATTTTGGTACCAAACGATCTTTGTTTACACCTAACAAAATATATTATATTTATGTATGAACAATAAAAGTACTAACAATCCTTGAATAGTTTTTGGAAACTGCTTTGATAGGAGTAATCCACAAGCAATAATTTAAGTTACAACGGTTGTTTGTATATTCTCTTCCTGTTTTATTTTATATCTATTATAAACAATTATTGACAGTTCTTATAACATTTTTTATCTAAATGAAGTTGAATAGGGTACACAATGTTATTATAATGCAAGTTGTTTCATGTGTGAAAAAGCACATAAAACTTGACAGTAATCCCATTTCTCCATTGTTATGACCAAAAATTATCATTATATCTTAATCTGTTGTCGGTGTTATCTAATGATGTGATTTTATAGATGTTTTTAGTATCTTAGAATACTAACCAGCTAAAATTAAGTCTTTAGTCGCGGGGTGCAACACTCAACTGTTACTGGGGTAGACCTAGTTAATGTCTCTTTCAAAACTGGTGACAATGCGTGTGAAGCTCGTTATTATTAAAAAGTCAACGATAAATGTTAACATTAAATCCTATTGGAAAACTCATATACATTTAAATTGCCAGGTTTAGCGTATTATGGAAGGTTATTTTCCACAAAAATAGTAATTATTAATGAACAATACGAATGGGGTTAGCTAAACAGTATGTGCTAGGCTTGGATAAGTATAAAAATGTTATCTTTTTGTGAGTATTATTACTTCACAGATTGATTTTGGGTCTTTTTTCATCGGAATTTTCTAATGTGTAAATGTTTTAACAACGTTGAACTTATATTATTTAATTTCTAGTGTTATGGTTGTTGTTAATCTTTTTGGGAGTATTATTTATTTTCCTTTGATTATTCGGATAATTGCAGTTGTTTAATTATCTATAGATCCCTACATTTACAGTACATACTGTTTCACTTAGCATCACTTGTTCTGAAAAGGAATAAGGAACTTGACTGACAAATATCATGGCTTTAAAAAAATATGTTCATATAGATCACGGATGGCCAGCGCTTTGATCGCGAAGGAATTTTTGGCCGATCGATATTGTACTATTTCTTCTTCAAATGAGTCAAAACTACTCGACATTCCATCTCTTAAAATCTGTTAATTTCCTTCTCTTCTATTTTACTAGTGAAATATGATATTATTGTAATGATTTTTTGTATTGTTTTTTCTAATATGTATAAAATATTTGTAGCCGAGTATCCTACTCACCGGGCTATCGACCACCTCATTACACCGTTTCCTGTAGTTGATATGTTGCTATTTTAAATTCCACTTGATCAACATTCATACATTGTAGATTATTGACTCCTGACGATTTTATTGTCATTTATGGTTATTCATTCCCCCCTTACTTCTGATAGTGGTAGGTTACATTTTTTGTCTCTTGGATAACATTTAATTTGTGGGTCATCGTGCCAATGGAGCTATGTCAGAAAACAGCAAAAATGCTTTTTTATTTGATCAGCTTAGATCAACACAATATTTTGTTAAGAGGGGTCAGATCAATCCCATACTTTGTATGTACGGGAAGTGTATTTGTAATTTTATAAAAGTCAATTAAGACTGGATCTTTGAAAAAACTACAAAATCCAATAAAAATTTGTGCCTTTTCTTACTTTGCAATACAACCCAAGAATTATCCTTATTTCTGGTACAGACAAAGCGGTGAAAGTAACAATATATCAGTTATAAGATTTACTATGAGGATTTTTGTTGTAAAAAGACTAATTTTATATTCATGCTTGTCTAGCTTTATGTAGAAATACAATAATTATTGTGTTTTAAATTTTTGTATATTTTATTCTTTGTTAATGGCATGGTGTTTGCACATAATGAAGCAATCTGTATCCTGTGGAAGCGTTCAACTTTCGATTTTTTATTATTGCATTTTGCATCAACTCGCAATAATATTATTTGTAATTACTGCTCATTGTTAGAGCACATCATCATTACGCCTTTCGTAATCGAATCATCTGTTTTCGTGATGAATATCAAATCCTCACTGTATATTGAACTGTAAATAGGTACCTAACGTACACCAGAATAGACAGAATGATATGTTCAATTTCACACGTTGCACCGAAGATGTATATATTTTTTTAATGTTGAGAGTAATTCGTTTATCGTCTTGCCCCGTTTGCTCTGATGTTTGTTTCTGTTAAAAGTTGACACGTTGCGGTGAATCGCTGGGTAACAAATATGGTTTAAGATTCTTACATCTAATAGATTTACGTTGTTTGAAGATTCCTCATGAAAAAGAAGAACAGTATCCCAGCTCAATACCCCAAAAGTCAAACTACATGACTCAGGCTAACAAGTCAAATGAACCATATAAGAAATTCTTCCATTAGGGAGAACTTAAGAATCAAGATATTGTAACCCAAAAGTCTATAATTCTCTTCATTGTTGCTAGATCCATTTGGATATAGAGGTCTTTAGGGTAAACCTAAAATTGCTACTAAAATGCATTTCAATTATGCATAGGTATGTTAATTTAGTGTTTTTTATTAATATTTTCAAATAACACATTATTTCCTAGGATTATCATTGAGGTATGTATTTATAACTTTACTTTCTATATTGTCTCTTTTAACGCCTCAGTGCTCTTACATTTTCTGCCAGAACGGGAAAAATACTAAGTCCGTAGGATAAGAATATGCCAAACGACATCGTATGCAGTGTACATTAGAATAAGGCAAACATAACATCATTTTTATTAAATGAAATTGTAAGCTTTAAATTTTTTATAACAGGTTCACTAAGCACACTACTATAAGACAGTAAGTCAGTACCCGCCTGCGTGTTGAACTCCATCTGTCTCGCTAGCCGAGCATCCTCACCGGGCTATTTTTCACCTTTATAGATATATTATGATTATAAATTTGAAGGGTAGTAGTTAGTCTAGTTTACTATTACTAATACTTTCTAATTAGTAGCGTTATTGAAAATAAAAATCTTAATTACTGATCAATTCTTCAAGATCCTTTAGGCTTTTAATTTTTAGATTATGCGTTAGTAATTTTATTTTGCTAGACTCTCTTGTCAAAAATAATTTAAAAGTATTTGACTGCGCTTCAAAGAACAGCTACAACTCTACCTCTTGTTCGGCTCTATTTAACTCATGCGCTAGGCTAGGGAAGCCTGCCATATTTACCTATTCTTTTTACCGGCAATATACAATTCAGAGAGAATTCTAATGCTAATTGATTTGCTCATCCCCCGTGGACATGTAGACTATCTCTTCACCAATGGCGTGCATTGCTCTACGACCAAGTCAGGCTTTAACTTTTCAACTTTGCACTGAATATCTGAAATGGACCATTTTATTATCATCTTCCGCTGGTTGTTATAGATAGGCAACTGAATAATTGAGAATACCTAACTTTCCTTACCAAATTCACGAAAAACATATGTTTTGATCAGAAATTTAATGTATTTTTGTATTATATCTTTTAATTTATTGTTCGTTTTTTTTTAGTAGGCACAGCTATTCACCCTTTATGATGGACTACACGCTACTACTGTTCATCATTCATATTGTGTAGTAGTTTTGCTATTATTCGGTGATCTGTAATTTCCTGATATTTAGTTGTAACGCCTAGATTCTGTGGCAGAATATATCCCTAATGCATAATGGCAAATGGTCTCTGAAAGGAAAAATTATTTAGAAAATAACCATAATATTTAATATTGTTGCGATTTCAACTTTCATTTTTGGATTGATATTCTTAGGGGTACCGAAATCTATTGGGAGACAAATCAATTTCAAATTTATCTTTATTTCCGAACTCCCTGTAAGTTGCATAATATTATATTTCTGTCTATACAAAGTTGAACGTTGCCACCGATATTGCAATACAGCCTCAGGGCAACCTACATTAATCTGACTTGGGGGAGAATTATTGAAATACTTTAAGGCAATATCTAACAGATTGTAAGATAGTTTACTTATTTATTGTATTCTAGTTTAATTTTTAGAACTCCATTTTCAATGGCATCATTATTAATAAATTAATACTTTGTAAACACCACTTTTTTAATATATAAATATCAGAATGTTTAGAAAGCAAAGCTTTCTTTTGTATGTCCTGATGAATGCTTCGCTTTCGAAACATGTTGATATAATTATATAAAAAAGTGGTGTTTACAAAGTATATTTATTAATTATTGTTTTGTTTAATTTGTGGAACTCCGTTTAATTTTTGTAAGGAATAAAGTAAATCAATTTTAATAATGTTAAGTTCTGCAAGTATTTTAGTTTTTTTTTTATTATTGTTAACAGTTTGAAAATGGCTTTGAACACTGAACATCTGTCGCCATCATAAAAAAAACTGAAATACTTCCATAACTTAATAATCACCTAGCAAAACTTTTTTATAATTTGAGGTACTCTTTCATGATTCTCATTTGTGGTCCATTATTTAAAGCTTTCTTAATTTTTTAATTTTTTTTTTATATACTTTTTCTGATTCCTCCAACTTAATGGGGGGGACGTCCGAGAGGAATTATTTATTCATTCGATATAATGCTAATATTATAACACGATACTATAAACGTAATGTTTTTAATTGAAAAAATATTTATTAATTTTTTTTTAAATTTACGTAGGCTGCATTTATCATAAATATGACATTTTTCTGACCGTCCTACGTGTATTTTACTTTTTTTTAAATGTTGAATATCCTCAAAAAAGAAGAATAGGGTGTAGTTTCATTTTTTTCATAAACGCTAACTTTAATGTTTTTTTTAATGCGGATTACAAAACTTTTGTTAAGTTTATAAAAAAAACGTACCGGAAAAGATGGCAATTATTTTTCTCCACTTTTGAAAATTATTTTCAAATTGTATAAAAGGCACGTAGGACGGTCAGAAAAAAACATATTTTATATTGACAAAAGCTAAGCCCATGTAAATTAAATGAATATATATAAAATATTTTTTATCTCTTCAAAAGATTTTGTTTATAATATTACGTAATAGTATTATCATTATTTCTATTTAATAAAAAATCTTTCTGCGACGCCCCTTTCCCCCTTAATAAAAATATCAAATAATTAATGTCCTAACATCGGAGAACTCGGGCCTAAGCCTGTATCTTTTGCGTCAGCTAACGGAAGTTATATTGGTTATAAACAACCCATTTTGACAGTTTTCATAAACGCATCGTAATCCTTTGTCTCTTAACGTAAACGCAAACTTTGACTTTTTAGCGTGATACACGGACCAAATGTCGAAAATTGTTTATGGCCGATTTAACTTGCATTAGCTAACTTAAAAGATACAGGCTTAGGCCTCTAATTGTGTTTTAACAACAGAAATGTTTTATGTGACTTCGTATAATATCATCGATTAACGATCGCCGAAGATTGAGAAGTAATAAATACACGTTCACATTCTGCGGCATCAACCAAACCAGTATTACGTATTTACAGTTTGGTCCAAATTTATACTACTCCTTTTCTATTTAGTTTAGCTTGCAATTCTTCTGTTGATCCGTCGTCAGCTACTCTTCCCCAATTCTGCACGAAATCGGTTAAATACCTTAATTATATATTATAATCATTTGCATCGCGGCTACATACAAACCCGGGTTTCTTATTTGTTCCAATTACGTAACAATATGTGGTTCACCGGTTATGTACTTACGTGCCGTAAATACATCCACATAATACTTATTGCGGCAACTCGTGCTTTTACTGGGTATAAATAAAAAAAAAATACGATCAGTCCGATACTTCGTCCATCTTGCTCTGCAGATGCTGGAGACCGCCACAGGCGTTTTTTAGTACAACATACTAATTCAAATTAAAACATGAGCGTTGAATTCTGCAGTTCCCGATTTCACCACTCGCGGAGATAGATAGGTTTCCTACTTTGAATTTGAAGTAAATGGCTATAGAATGCCACTAAATACGAGTGAATATTATTCACCAAACGGTGTTTATCCACGACTATTTGTTGGCGGCGACCCCTCCGCGTGTATTGTTTCACCCCCCCCAAGCACTACGGAGTAGCTACTAGGTAGGTACCGCAGAATCCTTGCCCCGTTCGAACAATGTCTTTTTTGCCTATTCCATCTGTCCCGCAATCTGAATCGGTCTCGCATTATTATACCCAAGGTTAATTTGCTCTTATAAAAGGCGATCAGAGTAGCCCCTCCATTATTACCTCGTGACAATATTTTATTTTTTCAGTGACCACGATTCGTGGTATACCTAGCAATGCAATCTACATCGATCGTATTTTCCTGTACGTTTATTTTTTGAAATGTTATCAATTTGTGAAATTATATCTGAATTTTAGCCATATATTATATTTAAATATCCGGGGTCTGGATCTAGATTACAACACATTTGTTTCTTGTTCCTTCATCTTAGGAGTATAATTTGGAAGTAGAGTGTAGCGCTTCCGCCTTTAGTAGGCCAAAGACCAACATCTTTGAATACTCAGTCTCGAAGTTATACATATCGTTTTATAAATGAATCAGTGCTAAGCCATGTAGGATTGACAATTGACACTCCATTCCCTCAGAAAGGGCATGCAGACAAGATAGAGCACCGCAAACTGCGTTTGTTCTAATTTTGGCTTTATTTGCTTACGACATTTTTTGCCATAATGTATATTTTTTCCCTTTCCTCCTTCGACGTCGCTAACTTCTACATCGGCTTCTTGCTAGATTGTTCGTCGTATGGTTAGATTTATTAACTAACTAACCATCACCCCGTTTCCCCGCAGGGGTGGGCAGAGAGGACGGACCTCCAAACAACTCGATCTTGGCATACACTTCTTGCTTCTGCTAGGGAATTTAATTATTGCTATTTGCCAAGCTTCCATCAGAGTCCTTTTTAGAGCTAATAGTTTTCTAATGACATTACAGAACCGCCGAGGAGAACTTTATCGAATCCTAGCAAATTTTCTTACTTCGTGTCCTGACATAATTTTCGCTATGTTAATTCACTTCTGCCCCTTCTTTTTTGTTTTTCACATACTATAAATATGGCAGAACCCGAGTTCTATCATTTTTACTTATCTTCCATTCCTCGTTTGTCTACTAACAATGCAGTCAAAACCCCCTGAACATCCTCTCCTGTATAATTTTGCATGCTTTTATTACCTTTCCATAATATCGTGTAGATCCGCGTTTTGTCAAAGCTCCAGCAATAAGAGCTTTATAAAACCGAACTGATGGTAAGTTGTTTGTTTCGGAGATAATTTTTTCCACAAACATCATCAGTCCGATTGTGAATTCTTTATCTGGCCGAATTCCATGAAAATGTATTAACTTGCACTAACGTGGTTATGGCACATTTAAAACCAGTTATCTCAGCTTCAGATAAGGTTATTAATTTTAATGAAGAAGTGCCGAGTCGTGAACTGCTGCCTGTTCTACGATACACTAAATTCGGACGAGAGGCCACGAATGTGGACCCATTTTAAAAGATTCTGAGTGAACTGAACGCAGTTGATTAGGGGGTGAAAGACCGATGTTAGACGTTCAGTTTTTTTTATAGAGGTCATGATAAACTGCGTTTGCCCAGCCTATGATCTACCTATAACTAATGTGAATTGTTTTCAACTCGAACATGTAATTTAAAAATTTCAATTAAGGCCATCCACCGGCTAAAATTCCAACGACTTCACGCGCTCCTTATGCAGGTGGCGACAAGGTTGAAAAGTCCCGCTTAACATCGGCCGCATGTTCGATTTACGGAAAAAAAACCATCACCAAAATGCTTGTTTTATTCTATTCTGTAAAGCTCAGATATAATTATTGAATTGTTTTACGGTCATATTCTAAAAAACTTAATTTACCACAATGAACAATAGGACAACATCGGTAAAGGCGTTCGTAAGTAGGAGAGTTTGCGCTTTTTTTTTTTTAAATGTCTGATACCTTATTTTTTTCTAGGCTTATAAAAAGACAACAAAAAAATGAACGGTTATACGAAAGGTAGAGGTGTGTTCTACTTGCAGTATTTAATTAAATCGTCTACGATATTTCTAGGCCATCAAATTCTCAAACCGAAAACACATGATTTTGCATTACTTCCCATTGCATCGCCTTAAACGTTTAATTTTCTTATAATTTTTTTTCCCTAGTCTTCATTTCTATTTATGCAACCTCCGTAGTCCCGTCACTTCAAATAATGGCCCGCGAATATAAATCATAATAATATAACAGTATATTTCGTAGTAATTAATATTGTTCTAAGAGTACCTTTCCCAACTTTGCAGCACATGGGTTTAAAAATCATGGAATTTTATCTTTGGAAGGAATTGTTAGAATTTAATTTTAAAATTCCCAAATTTTTATGATTTAGACCAAAATAAGGATACAGATTAATAAAATGGACACCTGACTATCCAAAAAGTTAGAAGGTCAATTTGCTAAAATCCGTTATAATTGAGTACACGTCTGGATTTGGAAAATCAAAAGCGCAACTGAATTCGTCAAAATGTTGCATTTTTCCGCTCTTGGATTTATTTTCGAATTTTATAAAGTCTTTTTTTAAATCTGGTCCTCGCTTGATGAACATTGATGGGCGGTTAGTAGGCGAGTGGACAAATGCGTCGGGTTCCCAACCAGGTGTCGCCGGTTAAATTCTCTGCTAGCTAAGCCCCCTATCATCGCATAAACGACATTTCGGCTTATTATTGTGGTAGTAGGAGGTTTTCAAATATTGTCGGGTTATTCGTAACGCGGGAATGTTTGCCTACATTGAAAGGCCTTACAAAAATTACGTATTGTTACTAAATCTCAATTATTAGCGAATAACTGAGATAAACATTAGGGCTAATGTGTAGCTTTGCCAATAGCGCCGCATTTGTAAAACATCTCTGAAGATTTTTGAAAAAAATAACAAGTTTCTGAATACTTCAAAACAATCTATATTTATATAACTCACTTCATCAATTTGTAACTTCACTTTATTTGATGACATGCAATCCAACGAATAACCTTTGAACTTACCTAATAAATACCTAAATACTGTTCTAATTTCTCTAGTTGTAATGGTGCACAGTCGGGAGGTCTCTCAATGCACTGGGCCGGTTAGTGCATAGTGGATAGCACGGAAAGAGTAAAGAATGCCAGCGATACCGCCTTCTTTCTCCCCTAACACAGGTTTAGTCGGTATCGGCTATCGAACCAAGGGCCGCGTCTGTGGCCGTTCCATCGGCGGCTAAACGTCCACGGTTTATATTCATCTGGTCGTAGGCCCGGATAATATACATGTGGAGTCAAGGTGGGCGTTTCAGTTTTTTTTCTTAAAGATAACTGAAACCGATCTATATTGTACTTATGTACTACCTATGTACTTTTAATGAAGTAATTTACGTAAATAATAATAAATGTAAACTATTAATTCTTATCTAACTTCAAAATTATAAATGTATTTCCTAAGTGCGCAATACCGGAGCTCGAGGATTTTATAGCACCGTATGGGATATGGGAAGGGTTATGCGGAAGGGCATGTACGCGGACCGCATGAAGAATGAAATTCATTATTAGTGACTTTTTTATAATATCGAAGCACGAAACCATTCCCCTTTTTATATTTTCCGTAAATTAGTTTAAAACAATGTTCGAAGAATATATATTTATTGACGATATATGGTATGTACGTACATGATATTTGTAATTTAGTAGATGTCTTTGATTTTCCATGTTTATGTTCACTGGGATTTCCGGGCGCCTTCAAGTCGCATTGTTTTATGTTTAGAACTCATTTTTCAAATACTTTGCCCTCGGTATGGTGAAACCTCTGACCATTGACGACTACTGTTGGCCATTAGAAGTAAACGACTTCGTTTCACTTTGTTAGCAATTATTAGCTTCTCATCCAGCTCTAGATGGAAACTTTTCGTCCTTATTCAAGCTGCATTTACTTTGGTAATAAATATTGCTTTTTCATGTACATATATCAGATATAGTTTCCTGGCCACGGATAGGCTTATAAGGCAGCGTTCCGGATACGAGAAGAAGGCTAATATCTTTTCAGTTACCCGTTTTTTGCAACATTTCCTCAATAATTTTCAAACCTTGCAGTAGATAGGTAATCCTATAATTATAGATACGTGCATCGGCATCGGCACCGGCAGTCTAGTTCTCCGTTGTCCCGCGCGGCCGACGGCCAGAGCCAACTGAGTCAACGCTTCCGGCGGCCGTTATCAATGTGTGACGATTCGGCTTTATTATATTCCGTTCCCCTTCCCCCCGCCTGTCCCGCCTGTCCCGCCTGGAAGAAGACACCATTTTGACGAGTGCGCGCAAGGTGTCCGACTCAGTGCTCAACGACACAAGGGCGCGATCTATTAATCGGAACGAGATCTAATGCCTAATTGGGTACGCAAATACGAACGGATTCACGGGCCGTTCGTATTTGCGTACCCAACTGTAAACCAGAGTGGTAGATACTCTCAGTGTCGCCAGACCACCTTGACCATTCAGAACCACCCGTTTCATACAAAACTTAATTTTGGATTTGGAGCCAAAATACTAACCTAAACCTAATATTTATTTTCATCAAAAGGTGTAGAAAATATTTAGTACGAATTCGAAGTATTTAAAAAAAAATGAACTTAACAAAATAAAGTCCATTAAAGAAATAGAATTTTCGTGGTTTCTGAGGCAACTTTAGCAATTGTTTGGGGGCTAATGGTGATTTAAAAGAGGGGGCTTTACCCCGCCTACTAAGAAAATCTAATGATATATGAAATAAAAAGGTGTTAAAATAAGCATTATGGTGGACTTAAATTTAGATTAAAAACGACCAATTTACATTGGAACACAAATTTGCCGTACATAATTTAAAATATCGACCCGGAAAAACGATTTATTTTTTCGAAGGTACTTGTTTTTTTTTATGTGAACGCTTTATTCGAATATTAGAATTTTAGAATTTTTCCCAAATTAAGTGCTGTATCTATTTTTATAATTCCTATCAATCATTGTGCATGTAAATGTGTACATACATAATGTTGTGTGTATGTGTGTGTACATATGCATATATATATAATAAATACATATGTTTACACTAGACTTCATACAAAGTTACTATACTCCATTGGTCACCATGAAACAGACAGCCGCCTAGTGTGGTGATCTAATGTATCTACTCCATGTAAATGTCTCCATTAAATATCACGTATTTTATAAATAAATTCTTACCCTACCGACTTGCCAGCTTCAGACACAAAACATATAAAAATTAAGCTCACTCCATTAAGTCTCGAACATATACGAGGTTTGTTCAAAAGAAAGGGTGAATTTTGAATTTTCGCGGTCTGTGTACATTCGATTATCGATTTTTTTTTGTTATGTTGGTACACATATGTTTATCATTATTAGCCATTTTGGATTAGTGGTTTGTTTTTGACAACTGGAAAGGTTAGTCACGTTTTTGTGTGTTCTTCGATTTTTTACTTTTGAAAAAAAATGGATCAAAGAATATGTATTAAATTTTGCGTTAAAAATCGAATAAAGTGTTCCAACGCAAATTGTCTTAAAATGTTGACTGTGGCATTCGGCGAGTCTACTTTGTCCCCAAAAAGTGTTTATAAGTGGTACAAGCGCTTTACAGAAGGCCGAGAAGATGTTAATGACGATGAGCGATGGAATTGCAACCACGTCAACAAACGACGAAAACATCGAAACAGTGAAGAAAATGGTTTTGGAAAATCGTCGAATCACTATTAGGGAAGTTACAGAGGATGTTGGCATATCAATCGGCTCATGTCATGCAATTTTCTCGGATGTTTTGACCATGAAACGTGTGTCAGCGAAGTCTGTTCCGAAATTGCAAAATTTTAAGCAAAAGCAACGTCGCATTAGTATCGCTCAGGAGTTGTTGAATGACGTCAACGACAATCTAGATTTGCTCAAAAGGGTCATAACTGGTGATGAAACGTGGGTATATGGTTATGACGTCGAAACCAAGGCCCAATCAACCCAGTGGAAGCGGCCAGAAGAGCCAAGATCGAAAAAAGCACGCAAAGTTCGATCAAATGTGAAGGTTTTGCTCACTGTTTTCTTCGATTATAATGGCGTGGTGCATCATGAGTTCTTGCCAACAGGGTCGTACGGTTAATAATGAATACTACTAAAACAACACCGTAATCATGCCTCAACCACCGTATTCACCAGATTTGACTCTCTGTGACTTTTTCCTATTCCCGAAACTGAAGAGACCAATGAAAGGAAAGCGTTTTGCCACAATTGATGAGATAAAGTCAGAATCGAAGAACGAGCTGATGGCTATACCGAAAAGCGCATTCCAGAAGTGCATTATATCTGAGAGGGATTACTTTGAAGGGGAGAAAATGGATATTGATGAATAAATAAATACTTTTCGAAAAAATTCGAAATTCACCTTTTCTTTTGAACAAACCTCGTATCCACTTAAGTTAAGAATCTAAGATAGTTTGCTCCTCTTGTCAAAGATTGTTGGTCATCTATGTACCTACCTTTTATGTTTTGTGCATTTGAATATCATTAGCCCTCCTAACGTTCCAGGCAGTTCCCGACCAACAAATATGTTTTTTTTATCAGTCAAAAGTGTAAATGAAATCATCTGTGACCGTACTAATATTTGTTGCATTTATGTTTAAGTATAGCTTGATGCTTGCTCACACTTGTCTAGGTCATGCATGTGTCAGGACGGAGCTAATGAATACCCAGTTGGTCACCACACTAATGCTTACCTTACTATGCTATCGCTATCGCGTTGTAACTTTTCGTGTCAAATTTAGGAATATCAAGTAACTTCTTCTGAATTAATTATAATTCAACTTTACCAAAGCTTCGGTTGTCCAGCATCCTACGATGACTGTTTATAGATTCTAAATTATTCTGAAAAGGGATCGAGTTGGTTGGTACCCGCTGTGAGAATCGAACTTGACGAGTATTCTAGGCACTTCTGGAAAAATTTTAAACCATTTAGCAGTAATACCAAAAAAATAAACGCAAGAATCTTCTGCCTTTGAAGAAAACATTTCATCGTAAATTATTTTGACTGATGCGAATTAAATACACTTTAACATAACGATTTTGAATTTCTTTATTATTTTTATAATATGCAAGAGATGAAATGTTTTTTGAATATGTATTTTAGGTATCCCAAAAAATATTCTAACCTCTCTTTAATAATTCGATAACCATTCATAATCAGATAACTGTCGTATTGACCTACAAATGTGTCCATAGTATCCATTGAAACGTGCCTGGAAATTATGTGAACATTGATAAAGTGTTACATGCATACGTGGAAGATAAAGAAAAAATCGTAGATAACGCTTCCCGGAAGGGATTTTCCATATCATGCAAATTCTTGCATTTATATCAGTTTATTGATACGGCATTTAGCCTTCGTCGCTTGGCTTATATCAATAAATCAATACGAAATATTGCTACGGATTTCAGTGGAGTGGCGAAAACCCCCAGCCCTGCAATAGTGAATCGAAACGTTGCTTGAAATGGCATCAGCCCTGTTTGGTGGCCAGATCTGAATAGCCAGGTACTTCCCAACCTTCCTCTCACCTATCTCCCTTCAGTGTCACGACGTTCCCCAATTGCGGATTCCAATAAATACAACACTCCTGGACTTCGAGAGGTAATAAAAAAAAACTAAAATACTTGCGAAACTTAATAATCACATTATTAAATTTGCTTTACTTTAAATTAAAAAAAAATAAATTAAATCGAGTTCTGCGAATTAAACACAATAACAATTGATAATTGTTAATCCGGTTCAAATACTCTTAGATTGTGTCGCGGGTGGCAATTTTATACCTCTACACCATTAGAAAATTAAACAAGATCCACAGGGAAAGAGATTAAAAAATTCTTCTTAGAGTTTGACAGTTCTTTAAGAAACGAGGCGAAACACATAACACGATTAGTTAGATAATTTTTTTTTTATGATATTGTTTTTTTATTTCTAACATCAGTCTGTTTGGTTAAGGTAAAAAATATGCACTTGGACTATTGTAACTAACTAACCATCACGCCGTTTCCCCGCAGGGGTAGGCAGAGAGGACGGACCGCCAAACAACTCGATCTTGGCACACTTCTTGCTTAATTCACTTTCATACAACGTCTCATACATTCTCTTCTGTTATTCCGACTTCTGACATGGCCCGACTCAAGTATTTGATTCACTTGATCGTGCCATGTCTTCCTCGGGCGTCCCCCGACTATTGGACTATTGTTCTTTTTTAAACTTACTTTCATCTTCTTTGAGCCATGGCGTTGTCATTTAAAACCTTTTAAATCATGTTTGTCTACTATTACAATACATTTTCCGACTGTACAGACGATCTATTTATATTATTTCTATATAGGTTCCTACTTACAATGAAACTCATGAAATGTTTTCATTTTTATAACCAACGCCCTTATTAATTTCCGAATAAATTAACGTTTTTTATGGTTATTACACTGTTAACTGCGTTTTTTTATTTATTTTAACGTAAAATTTCAACTTTCTTTCTAATGATTTCTTCGAGTTTCAATTTTGATCAGATTTTGTTGTGATTGTAGGTTTTAAAATGGAGATTATTAGTATGGTGCGTTGGTGCTGCCGTTAAAGTATATCTCCCAAGACAAACTAATTAAACGCATGTCATTATGACGAGTGCCTTCGATATTGATATTCAAACAACTTGTTTACATACTTTTTCTTCTTAAAATCCTATGAATTGAGTTATAATATATTTTTTAATAATATAATAAAACACATAAAACTTATTTCCACTTTTATTTTATTTTACTGTAACCGGTTTCAGCTTGTTAAAGCTATCTTCAGACTGTTAATAATATTTTTTTTATGAATATTCCAACATTCTTAAGTTACGACCTGACAATATTTGAATTCTTCCCTGCTGCCATCATTATAAACGGAAAATGTTTCTTGTGCAATGATGGATGACTTTGGACAACTCGCCCACTCAC
The DNA here is from genome assembly GCA_022606495.2 of Halesus radiatus. NCBI lineage: Eukaryota > Metazoa > Arthropoda > Insecta > Trichoptera > Limnephilidae > Halesus > Halesus radiatus. The sequence goes on from JAHDVE020006543.1 coordinate 112,998, forward strand.
CGGGCAACTGAAGAAAATCCATCAAACTTGCGTGAACTGGTGAACCATACTGCTAATGTGTCTATATTACAATTTTATTTTGTTGTTTTCACCCAACCTCCAACCAAATCTTAGATAACTTTTATGACTTCATAAATAGAATTGCTTGTGACTTAAAGAATATAAATAGGTACCCTAAAACTCTTTACTGTTCACGACTTGTTCGCCCCCATCTTGAATATCATTTGGTCTCCTTTTTATGCTGTTCATATTCATCATATTGAATCCGTACAACATCGCCTTCTTATATGGAATTGCATGGAGATTACGGCGAGAAAGATACGATTACTCATTGAACAAACCATAAACATTTCTTCATTAGAAAAACAAATAATTAATTGTATTATTAACCCACCTTCTTTGTTGCTGCAACTCATCCAGCTCAACATTCCTTGCCGGAAACTCTTAAATAATAAATTATTGCTTTTTCTCAATCAACACTACTAATTATGGGTACAATTCTCCACTGTCCAGAACATTGTCGAGACATGTTAACTCAAGCTATGGCCTTTAAATATTTGGTACAATCTCATTTCATATTGTGTATTTTGTGTAATTGCACAATGGTCCGTTAATAAATAAATAAATAATTGCAGCATCATTCGCTCAGTTTCAATCGATCAGTTGGATTGTGTTGATGGTCTATGGGTCGGTTTATAATTCGAACTCGCCAGACGTCTTGAATTATTCCAATGTGTATCGAGTAATGGACGCGGTTCCCTCCACAGTCCACACGCGAAGACACCTCTGCCCCTCTCCCGGTGGGTATGTAGATCGACCTAGGCCGGTGTGCACACTGAACACGACCAGTCAGGTACTGGCTAATGGACAGACTCATACGGGGTACCTGGCAACTAGCTACTCGCTGCTTCATGCAGTCCACTGAATGTACCGATACTGAAATCGTCGTGGTATCGATGCAGACAAACCCTACATACTGCCTTCAAAGGGAGATGCGAATCCGTCTGGAATGTACTATACTGGGAGAGGTTTTCAATGCTGGATGTTTCATTGTTTTTATATGTTTCTACATTTTAGTCCCAATTGCCCGAAGGCAATGGAAGTATGGCATTCCCAAAGGCCATTTTATTTTATGTAATTAATTTTGTTTAAAATCCTGTCCCGTCTGGACAACCATTACTTTTATTAGTATATTTTCCCTAAAATGTTTGTTTCCCTATATTTTTTAACCGTCTGGAGCCAGTGATACTATGGCATCCCCAATTCGGATATGTTAGGCTGAAGGTAGTGGGGAGGGGAAAACAATGGGGAATAGAGTAGGAAAGTGGGAATGTACCTAGCTATTCTGGTTACTAAACACGGGTAAAGCCATTTCAAAAATGTTTTGATTCTGAATGGTGGTATTTCAACAGGGTGTGATGCTGAAAGTATCTACCACTCTTGAACGTACCGCAAATATACTATACCTATATATTATTTTAATTGATTAAATTGTGAAATAACACAAATTAATCAAAATAAAATTTGTTCGCCCCGTCGGGTTTTGAATCCGCGACCTCCGGATTCGTAGCCGAGGATCGTAACCACTCAACCACGGAGGCCGCCATAAGATTGGTTCGTTCCAAACCAATCCACGTATCTGTGCATGATACAAGCACGGCCGGAGGTGATCGGTAATATGGCGGCGCGCTAGTTTGGTGCGTGACCCCTCCCCCCCTGCATCACCACCATCCAACCCACCCACCCCACCCCACCCCACCCATTGCGGGTTCGGAACCGTAAAAAGACGGGTAATAATGGCCGATCGCTGAGGGAAAGAGTAGACATTGCAACTAGTATCTCTCATTCGGGACTTATCTAGTATTACAATTTATTTGTGTTGTTTCTGATAACTAATTCAAATGTTGCCTCCCACCACCCCCCGGAGACAATGACTGGAGAAGTTTGTCTGTTCCCTCTCAGTGATAACGAAAAGAACCCCACACCACCTTCAGATTGGCGTGGATGGTGAAAATCAATATGGGGGAGCTAATTCATTGGAATAAATTATTTTTTATCGATTTGAAAAGAATGGTATTGTTTTGGTAACTTTATACGAAAAGTGCTACTCGGAAGTTCCTAGCATTTTCCCCCTTTTATCTAGTAGGAGGTTATTTTGCTTAAATTAAATTTGCCACGCCCCCACCTCCCAATCATTTATTTTCCTTTCCTACTAGTTTTCTTTCATTACATTAATATCAACTATTTTGGTTTTTTGCGTTCATTATAAAACGGTATTAATGAGATATATATTTCGAAGTCGTTTAATCAATAATCGAAATCATTCGTTCAAAATTAGCTCATGCTTTTTAATACAATTATTTGTAATGGGGTGGTTTGTAATGATGAGACCTAATCCATTTTTACCTCCCTGCAAAATTGACAAAAGTTGAGTTACAGCGCACAATTACATCCTTAATTGGACCCTACTGGTTCAAGTTCCAGCGGATCAGCGGGTTCCATTTAATGGTCGGCTATATCAACGTACCTACCTAAGCTAGTTCGATGAACGAGATGCAGACTACCCAAATGCTTACCTGTCGCGAGGAAATGCACCAAAAAACGCGCAGCATTCCTTCCGATTCACGCAGCCTCCGACCAGCCAGCCATTCAACCTACCGTTCTCCGCATCTCCAGTCTCCATGTCGCGGTGAAGCTGGCATTGTTTCTGTTCCTCTGTTGCACCTCTCTCTGCCGCCTTTCGTAAAAGTTGAAACTTTCTTATCTGCCTCAGGTATTATTATTAGTTGTGTAGGTCGGCGCATACTGCTCCACTTAAACTTCCCATTTTTCTATTTAAAAAACATGTTAGTACGGATTTACCCTGACATTTCTAGGATGGGGAGCATGAAATAATGCAGTCAGCAATTTGTACGAGGTTTTTTTTTGCGCTCTGTATGGTTTTTTACGTTTCATCTTCCTCAAGTGTATCACAAAGTATAATGATATTAAAAAATATGTCTTATATTCTATATATTCCTGATGAGGAAAGCATCGCTTTCGAAACATGTTGATGTGTATATATTAATAAAATGGTGGAATACAAAGTAATTTTTAGTTCATTTATAAAAAAAATACCTGTTTTTAGGGATAACTTTTTATTGAAGTATAAACTTCATTGTGATATTTAATTATTGAGGATAATATTAATAATTCTCAATGAAATATGAAACAGGGTTCCACAATTAAATCAACACACTTATGGATGGATCGGTACACTTTTTAAAAGTAATATAAATTCATTAAAAGTACAAAAAAAATCTAGTCCTTAAACCTAATTAATCGTTTCAAATTTATGAACAATAACATTATTATTTATTTGATTAGGTTTTCAGACAATTTTTTTTTCGTACTTTAATGACTTTATATCACTTTTAAAAAATGTGCCAATTCATACGTGTGTTGGTTTATCTGGTCACCATGAAACAGATAAAGGAAGACATAATGAAAAATAAAAAGGTCACAGTCGCAACTGAGACACAAACCCAGATCCTCTAATTTTACCGGGACCAAAAGTCTACCAAATGACATACTGAGACCTAATTATATTTGGTAACAGTCCCAATTGCGACCGTTATCTTTTATCTTTCTGTGTCTTTAATCTTCTTCAATAATAAATTTCTCTTTGAATTCAGATTGAGAGAGATCAGGAACAATCATCGAATTTAATCCTCCATTCAACATGATTCAATCAAGTGTGATTGTTACGCCATACTTTATAATAATGTCATTTTTTCAATACCACTTGTCAACAACGTTTTTGGGGTTGCGATAACATCACCGTTCAGTAAATCCATTACTACCTACGTAAATGAAACATTTAAAAATCTAAACTCTTCAGGTTTTTTTTAGATCAAAGAATGATAGAAAAGTAATGAGAAACCAACACCGTATTTGCCAGAAAATAAACCTGACCTGATATCCCCATCGAGAACCTGTGAAAAATATAAATAAAATGACCATTGAAATGAATATATCGAATCCTTGGTCAAAGGAGAATCTCGGAATAGTTTAAAAAGTGTGAATTGATAATTTTACAAAAGATTACTTTTTTTAAATTGGCGACATCCATGCCGAGACGTGCTTAGTTACAGTTACAGAATACAGGAAGAACAACAAGTTTTTTGTTTGTTGGTAAATCTTAGTGTTATCTTACTAAAATGAAGTATGTAATTTTTCAAATAAAAAACCCGTTGGTGGAAAAAAATATTTCTGGAATCGTTTATTTTTGTAAATCTTGATTTTTTTTTTATTCGTGAGAAATTTTTCAAGTTCACAATTTGTTATAGATCCTTTTTATAGAGCATTTCTTTACGATATAAAGTGAACGCTATCAATAAATCGCACCGACATGTATCACAAATAACTTAATCTTTTCAGGTGAACGCATTACTATGCTCGTCATTGTATAATAAGTTGGAATATTAAGTTATATTTATAGAACGGTGTGATTTAGATGATTTTTCTCAAAAACAGCACTTTACAAATTATTATGGATAGTATTTCTGTAATTCGTTTTTGTGGAAAATCACCTAGGACGGTTTTCAATTTACGTAGGCTCTATTACTTATTTCCTTTGAAAACGCATTTTTACCGACCTATTATCCGTCGTAATTATTTCTTTTGCATTGAGACGAGAGGCCCTGTGTACACTTTAAAGTGTACCGTAGTTACATGTTTCGTTATGTATTCAAGGATGACTAGATTTGTTTCGTAAAAATGTCGATTAATCCAAAATGGTTTTAACGCTTATTTTAATTAACACGTTGACCTTCATTAAGCGAGTATCTGACGTCTCAACTCTTCATTGTCCATACCTTTTGATACGAGCTAATATTAATATTTTGAAATCGTGCAGTGTTGCTGTTAGGAAGGAAATATCATTCACCCCAAATAATTTCATTTCTACACGGGGTGCAATAGACCGCCCCGCACACATTCGACTTGCTCAGCGTTTTTAAGAAAACGCGTGTAAGAGATCGAAAAAAAAAGACAGTCAGGTGGCCGGGCCTTTCGACGCGGTGACTTCAGTTAGTACTGGGCCACCCAGTCTTATGGGACGTACTTTATTTATACTGTGAAAAACATGCAAAGGTACTCAATAATCTAGCGATGCTTTGATAGGTCACAATAACTTTATATATTTTTTAATTCATTTAATATTCCGACTTAAATATTAAAAAGCACTTTTAAAAACCCGATTTAAATGGACCTTCATCAATACTAATAATGATAAATCAGTAGGTTATAAGTTCTACGTTATTTGTCTCGTTTTAAATGAAAAAAAAAATTCTCTCTTCTGTAGTGGGTGGTCGAGCAGTAATGTGTTTTTTTTTAAATATTAATATAAAGTTTAATTTTGATAAATTCGGAATTGAAATTTTCCTAGTAGCACTTTCATTCTAAAAAAACATAGACGTGTTTAATTTTTTTTAAATTTCCTGATACATAGCTCATTTCCATCCTAATAAAAGCGTAGACAAAGGTCTCTCTTTTCAAATTAAAAAATATATGGATGCCAAAAATCCCGCGCAATTTAAAAAAGATCTCTTCTTTTTCAATTTAAATTAATCATTTCGCGTTAACTATTTATAAAACGTAATCATACCTGATACTGGGAAACTTTTTTTTGTTTTCGGGGAAAGAACATATTAAGAACGTTTTGAAATTACTAATTTTTATTTTCTGACGTTATATCACTTTTGCTTTAAAAATATCTTATTTTTACGTTCTAGGAGATTTTAAAACTTCTTTGTTTAAATTGTTATAAAAAAATATATATATTTCATTATTATAATATTTGTACGTCACATCATAAATATCGACACTCAACTAATTACTACTAAAGCAATATTTCAAAAGATGTGATTTTCATATTTTTTTAATAATACATTTATTAAAGTGGAACTACGTTTTTTTTATTACTATGGCAATATCAAGCTGATAACTATATTGAAGAAGATAATATTAACACATCCCAATGAAACACAAATCCGAAAAAAACAACGTTACAAAGTTCTTCCCGAACACAATTGCACTAAAAAAAAGTCAATAGATGTCTCATGTAAATAAAAATAGGGTATATCCGAGACTCTATTCCGATTGCAATTGTGTTCGGGAAGAACTTTGCAATCATCATAAGGATAGCAGATATTTGATTTAAAATGGAGGATAATATTAACATGTCTTGAACTTGAAGTATGATATCGGTGTAGATGGCGTAAATTGAACTGGTCTCATTAGCTTAGTCAGTAAAGCGGTTGTCCCGGATAGACAGAGGTCCTGGGTTCGAGCCCCAGATGCGACTGATACCTTTTTATTTATTTTTCTGTTGTTTTTTTTTTCGTATTCGTGTTTCATTTGGGAAGTGTTAATATTATCTTCTTCAATGATTAAATATTACAGTAAGGTTTATAAACTTCAATAAGTTAAAAAATTGAATATGATAACTATATCTTTAAAATTTGATCCTCACTTCCAAATATTTTCGCATTAGAATTTGACAGTTGGTTTTAAAGAAACAATGCAAAAACATTAGGTTTTTTAAACTTCAAAAATTAAAAAAAAAAAAAAAAAAATTGATCTTTGAATTTGATTTTGTTTTATTTATCTAACATCTAGTACATGGTTATTTCGATTAATAAAATTTTAGAAATATACTAAAATCGGAACTCCATCTTCCTTGCAAAACGTTAAATATAAAAAAAAAATCATCAAATTATCTCGGGATATATAGAATCGTCTCCTTTCGGAAAGTACCACTAATTTCTTAGCACTGTTTGAATAAAGTAAAACATGTGCACTTCACCACCGTGTTTTTTTTTATTTGCTTTGGTTTTCTATGAGCCTTGTTTGTGTTATCATTTAAAACTTTGTTAACGATCGCAGCGCCCTCAATTTTCGTCTACTTTTAAATGTCATACCGTTCTTTTAAATGCGTTAAACGAACAAATGTTAAGGTTCAGGTTGTGAATACAATATTTAGGTGGCAGATGGAAGGTTGACATCGGTGTTATCTTTATGCAATAAGCGTGTTTTCTCACCTGTTTTTAGTCGTTTTTTCCATCGGTCCGCTGTTGATGTCCAGTACAGAGTAAGATCATTTATATCAAGCACGAGTGTGAGGAATTTTTAATATCAATTGAATGACATCACCCAGTTCATGAAGTGCATTTGTTGGCATCCATTAAAATTCTAAAGGATGTTTGTATTTCATTTTTGCTTCGTTGTTCATTCGCATTTGTAGACCTTCCGATGGTTTGTTAAGCGTATCTTAAAAAACATGATTACTTTTGAGGTAGTCGCTTGATTTTTATTAAATTAATAACATCATGTTGTAAATAAATTATGACGTAATGTTGTCATATTTTATTTATTTAATTGCTCTTTATAAAAAAAACATCATACATATTTTGTGGCAATTTCTACCAGTCTGCCCCTAGTGGAAAAATGAATATGGTATAATAATAATTATTGGAACGTTCCTCATATACTCATAGTGTGAATTTTCGCCCATATTTTTGTTATATTATAATAATAGCTTCTTACTATAAAATAGATTCTGAATAAAGAAGATTCTCTGATTACGAGAAACAATCATAAAAGTAATGTTTTTAATGGAAACTAACGAAATATGCGATTTTGTTTTTCATTACCAAGTGTCCTAGTACCATTTTATATCGTACCGCATGAACTTCAATAGGATGTCAGTAACCAACAATGAATACAGAAGAATAATCAATTATATTATTTGCAACGTGCATGCATAAGGTATATTCCATTACAGTTCCCAGGCGATTAGTGTCTAATATATATACTCGTATATTGTTTTATGATTTATTCTCGGTGATTTGAGTATTGTTATAGTTGGGTCTACTGGTTCTGCTGTAACAGACCACAACAGGTAACTGGTATCTACGTATCTAGCTCTACACATAGATAACAACTACTAACGGATACACAGCGCTGTGACGCCCCCAAATCGGTTTTTACTATTTTCTACGAGCGTTGTGTCAGTGAGACCTGGATTAATGCCATTATGACATGACATGACACGACACCTGCAGTGTTTAGTGGCCACAACTTGTAGGTGTGTAAAATAGTATTACCAACTATGTGCGACTATCGTCTATGAGTGCCTACGAAAGTGGCCGGTGCTCGAATAGGATACTCGCGCCTTCGCCGGTGCGGTGGCAATGACAGTGGCCGCGCGACGGCGGCCGGCGGCCGTTGACCCACCTGCCCCCTCCGCCCCCGGCCCCGCTCGGGCCTGCGCCTCCCCCCCGTCCCCCGCCTGACCCATTGCCTCACTGGGCCATTGTTACCTCCGAGACCGCCGACGTTCTACATTTTTTGCAATCCAATCCAACGTTGGAAGTGTTTGCGGAAGATGGCGCTCCGATCGTCCTCGGAGCCGGATGGTGAAGCGACGAAGTGGTTTGCCCCACGGAAAGCGAGCGCGGTGCTCTGTTCAACATCCTGCATTTCTCTCTCGAGCTTGACGTAACGGCTATCGCAAACGCTATGCGTTCGGCGTCACTAGATGCCTTCTCTGCACTGTGCAGACTGCAACCGCCAGCCATAATCAAATAACCTACAATGCTTTTATGTCAAGACCGAGGTGTCAAAAAGAAACACTGAATTCAAACCGACTATGGTTTTCCGAAGGAAATCTCGTAATATTCGCTTTATGGGAATCTCACCATGTTTATCGTAGCAACGCTTAGGCGTAATTGCTTTTAGTATACGATTCAACGCGCTTTATGTGTTTCAATTTTAATATGCAGTATTCTAGAGATTATTGAATGCAGTTTCAATATTGAAGTTATAACCAGCCGCAAGCCAATTGATTACTCGCTTATAAACCAATTTCGCATCCTGTCAACCCCAAATAACTGGACAGCTCTCCTAAACAAATATTTTTTCATAATCATTGAGTTTTTTTTTTTTTTTTTAATATTTCCTCACTACGGTATTCAGCAATCTGACGTAAGCGATTGTCAGGTCAATTTTTCATTTATTATTAGCGTAAGAAGTGCAGGACAACTTTTAAAATAGAGTACTCAACCTACTAGTAATTATTTTTCAGCGAATTTGCTGAATAAATCATTTTCCATATTTATTTGTGTGCTTGAGAATAAAGTAGTACCAAAAATGATTAGGTTGTACGGCTGATGGAGGGCATTTTATTTCTATCCAGTACTTTAAATATTTACTACCAAAACGTAAGAGGCCTACGCACTAAAACTGACAGGTTGTTGAATGCTGTCAGTTCGAATGAATTTGATGTCATCGCTCTGCCTGAATCGTGGCTTGTCGATGGTATCCGCAATGAAGAACTCTTTGATGGTCGCTACCATATGTACCGCCGAGATCGAGACTACACTCGCACAGGCCAGCGCTTGGGCGGGGCTGTCTTACTCGCTGTTCGTCGTGAACTGGTAGCTCGCGAGCGCCCAGGGTGGCATTTGCGCGCTGAGGATGCCTAGATAACATTAGAATCCAAGGGATCTAAACCCACCAATCTTCACATATGCTGTGTTTACCTTCCCAAAGGACCAACATATCGTGAAAATATGGAAAGCTTCCTCACCCAAATTTCAGCTCTTACGTTGCAATTTACTTCAGATAAATTTATTATTTTAGGTGACTTCAACCTCGCTGACATTTCATGGAATAAATCTCCCATGAATAAGTCATTTATACCTAGTGATCGCTTATCCCCTATTAGCACATCATTTATTGACTGCATTCATTTTTCTGTATAATGGAATTATAAATACCGTTAGTATTTGCAATTCCATTATATTTATGAAAAACAAGATTTATAATCACGTCACAAAAACTTAATAGGGAATGTCACAATACATATTTAACTAAAATCGAACTTGACGTATCCTCCGATACAATAAAAGCATGGACTTACATTAAGTCCAACTCCAAATCTATGGTGTTCCAAATACCATGATATTCAAAGATGAAAAACCTGAAAATGGGTCTGATATCTCCAAATACTTTATCTCTGTCTACAACAATAATCCGCGAAGCTCCCAGATCGTACCAGATAACTCAAATAAGCCCTGTGTCGCCAGAATCCATAATATTGAAGTCGCCCAGCATCATATACAGAAACACCTTGAACATTTGGATTCTAAAAAAGGTGCAGGCCCAGATAAAATTCCCCCTTCATGAGCAAATGTGCGCGCAGCCTATCTAAGCCACTATCCACCCTTTTCAGTCGCTCCCTTCAAGAGGGAATAATGCCAGACACTTATAAAATAGCATTTGTAACTCCCGTTTTCAAAAATGGCCACAAATCTGACTTCTAAAATTATACGCCAATATCTGAGCTTTGTATTTTCAGTAAGGTCATATACAAAAAAAATGTATATGACCAAGATGTTTGCGGCCTTGAGAACGTCACTCAATATCAACCGACATGGATTTGTAAGGGGAAAATCTACAACCACTAAATTAACGGCGTTAACCGAATTCTTACAAGACAACATGGATCAGCGCATGCAGATATACGCTATATATACAGACTATAGCAAAGCTTTTGATTTAGTAAATCATGATATCTTATTGTTCAACCTTTCACAAATCGGCGTACACGGAGACCTCCTCAGGTGGCTTTCGTCCTATATAGCAAACCGCAGCCAGGCATTAGTTGTTGGTGGCTTTGACATTTATATTAATGACATTGGAAAATGTTTTTACTACTCCAGAACATTATTATATGCAGATGACATGAAAATATTTTCTCCCATCACGTGCATCCATGACTGTATCCTCATGCAACAGGATTTAAGTCTTCTAAATGTTTATTGTGCACAACACAACTTTCAAATAAATGTAAAAAAATGCGGCACCATCAGCTTCGCTCGAAATAAAAACCCTATTTCATTTGACTATGCGCTTAATGGCACAATACTGATGAAAATGACGGAGGCCAAGGATTTGGGAGTGGTGTTAGACCAGAAGTTACTTTTTGACCGTCATATCGAATTAATGGTTGCAAAAGCTTCCAAGATACTTGGCTTTATACTCAGAACCTGTAAATATTTTAAAAGGGTAAACGCAATAAAAATCTTGTACTTCGCGTATGTACGCAGTTATTTGGAGTATGCCTGTCATGTCCAGGTACCAAAACCGTTTTCTACGATACCTCGATTTTCGGGGCTATCGTCCTCACTTGAGTCATGAGGAGTCGGCTGCGTTTCTCGGGATTTCGTCACTAGAAAGCCGTAGAAATTCCGCAGACGTACTGTTTTTACATTAATAGCCACCTCTGTGATAGATTGCCCTGAATTACTTGAACGAATTCAATTAAGATTGCCTAACGAACAAATCAGGCAGAACCCCTTTATTCATCGCTCTTTGCATATTTTTAACACTTCATACAGCGAGCTCCACTCAGCCCCCTATAATTTCAAGCCTAAAATCAATAAATAACATTACAATACATATTACTCTACACAAACTAGATACTTTCCCTTCCCCTCCCTTCCATCATCCCAACCTCACAGGCTAACCTTGTAACTTTTCTTTTTTTAATTGAATAATTTAAATACTTAAGTTAAAACCTATTATTTTAGTTAATTTTTTTTAAATATTTACCATACATAATAATTACTGTAAACTGTAATAAAATTAAAATAAAATCGCAACGATTTTCAGATTCCCTCAAATTGTACAGCGAATCTTACCCGTTACTGTTACGTTTCATTTTTGGATCCCACTGTTGACAAACTTATATTATTACGACTTCTTGTTTGACGTTTGCGTTCCCTTTTGAAATCTCCCGGTATCACACTTCACACATTTAACGAGAATCTCCCTTACGTTGCATGACTGAGCTTTTATGATATACCCTTTCCCTTTCGGAGTTCCCTGGTGACACAGAGTCCCAGCGTACCAGTACTGCGGTACTGCCGGTGCGGAGTCACAGTCGCAGTCGGCCCAGGCATGGGCAGGTGGCCAAATGGCGCCCGGCCGGTGAATAGGATGAATGGGCCGCGGGGAAAGTGTCCGCCGTGCCGACCGCTGCCTGTTGGCCGCCCGCGCCCGGCGTGGCATACTACGCCAGTCACGTTACGTTGACACGTCTGCACCGCGTCGACTCAACCGCTGGCAATGTATAGCTAGGGTTTCTTAAGAAAGCGGCGCTGTTATCTAGCGGCCGTAATGTAGCGGTGGATATCGTCACTAATACGTCTATACAAACCAGATGGCGTAGGTTTCCTAAAGGCGTTGCTTGTGAGCGGAAAGTCAAATCGGCGTGCCACCATTTACATGACGGCCGTTATAGCGGTGACGAACTGTTGTGGAACGTTTTTTCTCGTGTAACGGTAAACATTTAAAACAGGAATTATTGCAAACGTGATTATTTTTTGAGTGCTGGCCTTTAAGCAAAACTGAAATTCCGGCCTTAAATATGGATTTACATTTTAGTTACGTATCTTGCAAGGAAAATGTAGACATCTAAATAGTGAGGACTTAAAACCAATACAAAGGACTTTGTGTTTGTGAAAACGCTGGTTTTTATGTAATTCTTTAAAAAAAAAAAAATTATAAACAATAACTTCGGTTGTGCTGTGAGTACGGAGTACGTAACACCCTCATTCTAAAATTCATATCCATTGTGAGATTTGTTTATATTGTCGTCAGCGATTAAACATAAATCATTATTTACATTGAATATCCTCACAGCATACCCACTTTGTGTAAAGGCAAGGTGAGTTTTATTTAAAGATTTTAGTGTTTTCCAAACAATATCACATTGAAAACAAAAATTCCATAACAAAACATTTAGCGAAAATGGAATGGGTTAAAAGGGTGTTTTTGATATTGCAATTTTCAGTAGGTACATAAATTAATTTATGCCACCATTCTTACAATAGTTGGTGGTGTAATGGTCAGCATAGTTATCTTTCAAGCAACTGATCGGGGTTCGATGCTCGGCCGTGGCAATTTAAAGTAAACTCTTATTTTTTTGTATATGTCTTATCCCGTGATTTTTCACAAGTCTGCAAAATATGTTTTTTTTAAATTATAATGTTTGTATCAGATGAATCGATTTTTCAAAGGCAAAATACAAAAATACGGTATATATAACAGTGTACGAATGTATCATGACATGCTTGAAACTCTTTTTCTCAGACGAAATTATGTTATAACATTTACAAATAACGTATTATACCTACTACCTTAATAAAATAAAATCCCGATTTCTGTAACCAACACACAGATACGACGATAAATTATCAAAATGTAATTAATCCCGCTTGGGTAGGGCATTTTCAACAGTTTTTCTAGATTTTTAAGGGTCATACTAAAACATTTAAATAAATAATAAAATATCGTGCCTCGTTCTCAAGAAGTAGGTCACACGCGCTCCGATCTGAGGTCACGTTAAATTACCCACTATATTATTATTTGCCTTTGATTAAGGCTCGGATAGCACTCGCGCGGATGTCACACTCGATAACTATTGTGGCTGTAAAACGGTCCTTGTTTTACTTAAACTTTGAGATCAAATTTACCAAAAAATTACCACCGAGGTGCATTCCTCAAGTACAATAATACTTTCCATTGTCTAATCGTTTACTCTTTCAGACCCGAATTTAAACTGGCAGAGTGTTAAAAAATATTTTGCGTAGTTTTTATTTTCTCAATACTCTAGAAGTTATTTTTATTTGAAATAACATGTGAGGTATGTTTTGATTATTCGCCTCTGGAACTTATTACTTGGAATGGTACTTACACTATGTTATTCCTGTATTTGTTTTATATATTATCTATGAACCTAATGTGATGTATTTTGTACCTGATTATTATAACTAACTTTATATGTAAAAGCCCAATATATACATAAAACATTCAGACAATTAAAACATACCTTCAAAACTTACAAAACTTACAAAAAAAACCTTTGAAGGGTGTGGAAGTCAAGATTAAACTTAAATTACCTTTTAAAATATAAATATGGCTACCGCCTGAACGAGTCTAATGAAAAAATTGCGCGCAAAGCCCAGTAAAGGAATTGGAAAATGAAAATCCAAAATTTCCATTTTAGGGAGATTTCTGAATTCTTCAAGGTTTAGCACTAAAAAGTAGCCCTAAACATCACTCTGTAGTCTGTTAACTCGAGCAATACTACAACTGATTTATCTGTAAATTCTATAAATTCTTAAGTGTCTAAATCCCCAAACTGTAATCTTTTAAATTCTATGAAATACATATCGAAACGTCTGCAATATATATTATTATCATCATAGGGCATTTTTTAATGTTTTACTTAATATTCCGGTGCAGTGGCGGCTTGTGACTTTTGAGTGTACCATCTAAATCTCCATATAAAAAATTGAAATTTTGAAAACAAAAAAAAATCATTTTCGGCTTCAACAACATCAATAACGTCGTATTTTTCAATCTGAGCACTGTAGCTCACTCAAAAATCACGAGCCGCCACTGTTCCAGTGTATATTTCATATAGAACTCAAAAGCTTACAGTTTACAAACTTTTTTCACTGGAAACCTTATACATTTTTCTAACAACTCTTTTAGAAAGTGTATATTTTTGAGTGCTCACCTTTAAATGTAATTTTGAATATACGTGCTGTGCGAAAGTGTTAAATCATTTGTACCAATATTAATATAGTTTTTTTTTTGTTATAAGTGTATTTATATATTTAATTAAATTTACTATTTTTCGAGTAATCGATGAAATAAAATGGATGGGGGGAGTTTCAAATGCGCTCTTTTAGTATTCTGGTTATTATGTTATACATATTTACGTTACGTTATTTTGTTTTATGTATTATTTGATCCATTTTTTTCTAAAGTAAAAAATCGGAGAACACACAAAACGTGACTAACCTTTTCGGTTGTCAAAAACAAACCACTAATCCAAAATGGCTGATAATGCTAACATATGATAAACATATGTGTACCAACATAACAAAAAAACATTCGATAATCAATGTACACAGCCCGCGAAAATTCATAATTCACCTTTTCTTTTAAACAAACCTCGTACGTTCATTCTTATCCTACCTGTGGTTTGCTGTATTCATATGTGCTATAAATGTTATTTCTCCACTTACGAATATGGTATGTGGCTCCTGTGTATATTTAAAGTAAAAAAAAAAATTATTTTTCCGTACGTGCCTGAAAACTTCAGCCGTAGTCGTCGTCACAACTTGTTCAAGATACCAGACGGCAGAATAGATGTTCTAGCACAGCCATAGCATCACGATAGGAATGGTGCTATTGAATGAAATTCTAAAATAATTGATATATTTTATTACTCTTTTAACATCCTTCAAAAATAATTGTGTTGCTGATGGATAAGTAACCTGTAGTGCAATATTAAATATTTTTTTATTTTTTTATTGAATAAACCTAAATAATATATCTTTGTTTTTTAAATGTTTTATTAAAATTTACGCAATTTTGAAGACGAGTAGTCTCATCTCTCTGATTTGTAAGTACAGAATTATTTTGCTTCTATTAAAAAGGGGATATGCTGATTACCATTACCATTACCCTGCTTCATTCCGCAAATGGATAACAATGAAAACCCAATCTATTTATTTCCAAGTTCTATCCAACTCTCTCCACAAAACCTATTTCCCACGGGTTCATTCATTTTATAATGTCAACTAATTTATTTATCTAGTCGATAGGAAAGTTTAACGTGATTTATAGGATATTGAATAATAACTACGCCTTAGTGTAGTGCTTTACGCTTTTCATGTGAATACCGCACTCCCAATTGTTCCTCACTTACCGGAGCCGGTGGGACTATGGCATCCCCAATAGTGGTGTGTTGTGAGGCTGAAGGGAGTGTGGAGGTGAAGGAGATGGGGGAGACGAAGGTGAAAATGACAGGAGCAAGGAAGGAAAGATGATGGGAGAAGGAGAAGGTTGGAAAGTTATCGACTATTCAGACAAGGTCACCAAATACAATTAAAGCCATTTCAAGGAACGCCTCGATTCTGAATGTTCTATCGCTATATTTCCTGAATTATAACGTTATATGTAATGATCTACATAGCGATTAAATTTCGAATCCCACCGCTAGATCGCTCATAGTTGCGCAAACGACCGCTAGAGTGCTCGCGCCGCCAAGTATCCATTTCGCGTCAGTTGTGAGTAAATTGATTACTATGCAGCACAAGGTTTTCTGTGTTCGTGAGTTCTGTAAAACTGAGTTGGTATCACCAATTTGAGCAAACTGGATGCCTCTCTCTGTAAAGGAAAAAGCCCGGGCCGACCACACGTATCAGGGGAGAACGTGCGAAATTGAGTACATCAATTTGAATAACCCTGTATTACAAAAAGATTAAATTTATGGAAATTTCAAGGGAATGTTATACATATATATAATAGTACTTGTATAACGCCGTTTTTGTGAAAAATCACCTCAAGGGCGCTGAAATATATCTATAAATTACGGATACTATTTGTCACGCGAATAAAGTTCTCCCTCCGACTTTCTGGGCTTTCAAATAGTACTTGATAATAATGTCTATTTGTATTCTCTTAAAAATCATGCATGTGTGTCTTATGTCCATTTAGCCTTGCAACCTTCTCGACTTTAGAGTTAATAATGCGCCCCGCGCTCAACCCGACTGCCATACAATTGGTTCGGGCCGCGACCGCCGGAGCCGGCGTGCCTTTGTCTCGGCTCACTTTCTCGCCTAAGCCGCGTTCAAACGGGAGTCAAAAAACAGCCCGGAGTATGTCCAACCGGGGGTTAAAATTTCCTACCCGAAAAGGGATAAAAATTAAGTTTTCGGAAGTAAAGATGTATAAACATGTCAGTGGAGACAACAAAATGCTTTTTGTTTGTTTTTATTGTTTTGTGATTTTTTTTTCAAAACATCTATTTTTAAGGTTGTTTCACTGCACTATTTTCAATTTTACTGCTGTATTTTAACCCTTTAGGTGCCACCGAACGATATATCGTTCCGATACATTATTGTACTTAAGTGCCACAGAACGATATATAGCTCGAGCCATAAAATTCGTTACGCCGTTACCCACGGTTTTAATATTACGTCATATTATTGAATACATCTGTCTACAAATAAAAGTAATCAAAATAAAAAAAAATATGTATTCATGGATTATCGGCACTTCTCCAGCATTTAAAAAAAATACATGTGGCACCTAAAGGGTTAAGAACAATATTTATGTAGATCGATTAGTAGCCGAATGATCAAATGCATCGGGTTCAATCCTCCGTCGTTGCACGAGTAAAATTTCCCGCTTATAAATGATAAATGTAGGAGAAATTCATATATCGTCAGGTTATTCTTAACCCAGTCACGTGTCTTTTGAAAATAATAAAATAAAGTAGCTCGTTGTTACACTTTTAAGAGCAATCAGTCGATTTTTCACCACTTGTGGGATGTGGGGATAATATTATAATAATTTTGAGGTAATATATCCATAAGTACCTCTGCCCCTGTTCTTTACTACAGCGCCCCTTTTAATCGCTGTCATTGGCCAGAAAGATTCCGGGCTCGTTTTTTTTACTCCTGTCTGAATGCGGCTTTGGTTCTTTTCTGCGCCGCTCTCCACCGAAGGCCGTCCGCCGAGATGTAAATCTCATTCCTTATTTACGATTGCAGGAGCCTTTGCCAAACCGGGACTCCTCGGCGTCTCTCTCACAGAAAATTATTTCATCGAATAAACGCTCTTTTTTCTTGTATTACTACGGCAATGCTAAACAAGCTGGGCACAATTTTTGATTGAATTCACCGATTTAAAATTCATTATTGTATTACTGATATGGATTTACTTACCTGAATTAAATTTATTACTTTTTTTTTCTTTGAAGACCAAGAAACATGTAAAGGAAGTAGATTTGATATGATTGATACTTCATACTAACCTCTTCGGGCCCACGGTATCATATACGATACTCAAGATATATTTCATAAATATTCTTTGCTGATAATGTTTATCAACCCAGACCCGAAGTATTAGATAAAGTAGGCATCTGTTTTACTGACATGCCTAGTTTATCTAAGGCAGCTCTCTCTGACGGTCCGGTGAGGAATGAACTTTTCACTCGCTACTGGAGACACTGCGCAGAAAAGTCCCACAATGGCCTGCGTTGCAAAACGTTACCTTACTTTAGCAAACTTGACTTTTCTGTGCAGTGTCTGCAGTAACGAGTGAAATGTTTGTTCCTCACCGGACCGTCAGAGAGCAGCCTAATACTTCGGGTCTGGGTTGATAAACATTATCACTAAACAATATTTCTGAAATAGATTTTGAGTATCGTATATAATACCGTGGGCCCGAAGAGGCTAAAGATTTCCTCGTATATTACCGTTTTTTAGTTAGAGTACTCAAAGTAAGTCAGCCTCTCCGTCTCTTGGAGATATTTCTATGTTCTTCGGTCCCTTAAGTGGATCCAATTCGTAAAATTCTGACGAAATCACGCACTCCCTATGCTGGAGGGGATAAGGTTGAAATTCCTGCTTAACACTCGCCGCCTGTTTCGATCTATGCAAAAAAAAAACATCGCCAAAATGCAATTTTTATTTTCTGAATTTCCTACACAAATATTAAAATGATTTCCTGCCAAAGTCTAAAAATCTTAATTTGGCTCTTTATCAAAGGAAATCCGAAAATGGGTTCGTAATCAAAAACACCACTAAACCAAGACAGTCGTTATTCTGAATTATATTGAAGATATGAGATATTATTTAGCAGCACCATACCCCGTGTCATGCTGTGCTGAGGCAACACGTCTGTTCTGCCATGCGGTATGGATAACAGATCGTGGTGCCACCCCTGGCAGTAGCTGATTGATACTAAGAACTTATAGCACTCCTTGAGATATGGACTTTATTGTGTATGATTTTGTACTGTTAGTTCTAGGCTGGAGACTTGGTAACGAGTCTCAGAGAGCAAATCTTCGTGGTGCATAAATTGCGGGTATTCGCCGTGTATTCTCGTATATACAATATAATACCTGAGAATTTTTTTTTGTATTTTTTCCAATATTTCAATACTTTTTTTGTGACATGAGGCCCATGCTGCAGATGCTTACTCTTCTAGATTGGACCTTATAATGCAGTTAAACATAGAAGTCATGGCTTCAGGTTTATTTTTTTCCACAGTTTTAAACATAAAATAGAACGTAATATATATACTTTTTTTTACATGTATGATTGTTTACATTATAATTGTAAGAAATGGTAACGATCATAACTGTGTGTGGGTAATATGATAAATTTAAGTAATATGAGTACATACTAGAATATTAATTATTTAAGTAAAATAACAGCAAGAAATAACACATGTGATGGAAATTTTTGAGTTATAGTATAAGGAAGCGGAAAGAAGCACAAAGATTTTATAGAAGTAATGTTTCAACATCTAGATCATTCTGCCATCATTTTACTTCTTTTACGTAGAAAGATAATTTATTTGTCGTTTGAATTTCTTTTCGTAAAAGGTTGAAGTGAGAGGTCCAATAAAACTCCTATGTGTTTTCTCATTAATTTAGTATTAGATTGATGAGAATAAAACACACTATTTGCCCTACTTAATCGATTTTCGTTATTTTTGTTTTTTTTAAAGCCATATTATACAGTTTGTAAAATAAATAGTTTACCGATAATCAGTAATTTAGATTCTTTGTATAATATGTCAGTTGAAAATGTAATATTTTTATTAAATATAACTGTTATTATATGTTTTTCAGTAATTTGTGAAGGCTCAATAAGTGCATCTCCCCGTCCTATTATACCGTAAATGATGGATAAGATTGCACCCGGGAAAAATAAATCATTTTCAAATTGTCGATATTGAGAATTATCCCAAGTCTATAGAAAATATACACAAGGTATCTTAAGGCCCCGCATTAATCTCTCGAGAATTTAGATTTAGGCAAGAGGTCTGTCTAGCATCGGCTCTCACTCCCAACTGACCGCTGTTGAAAGACAGATATGATCATTCGAAAGATAGAAAGAGCGCGCCAATATGAAAACGTTTAGAATAAATTGGCGTAAGTAACAATTCTAAAAATATTCATAAAACACGATTGTCTCCAAAAAAAAATTTTTTTTCAAGTGCATAAAATCTCCAGTTTTTAAGAGATATTTGTAATTTATCCATAAAAATTCTGTTTTGCCGAGCCTTAATTTTGAAAGATTTTATTACTCCGAGTTTGCCAATTCAGATTTGCGTCAATAGATGTACCCAAAATAATTGGTATTGTAACCTTTAATGAGTTCATTGCACTGTGAGCATGTTACTTAATTGCATTTAGCATTGTGTATTCCGTTTTTGAGGTTATTGGCAGGTCTGTTTTTAATGATATTATAAAAGGTTAAATAATTTTTTGACTAGTTTAATTAGATTTTGTTACATTTTAGCCATCTTGAGGCAATTGCAATGCATTCAGTTTTGCCTTCGAAAATGTTTCGAGCCAAGATTTTGAATTTACTATTATCGGCGTAAGTAACATTTTTTCTAGGGATTACAACATTACATAAATTATTTATATAAATTAAAAACAAAATCGTGCCATGCACTCCTGTGATACACCATTTCAGATTCAGAAGTATAAATATTCCCAATTTTTATTTTCAGTATTTAAGGTAGTTAGTTGGTGAGAATTTTTAGTGTTTCTTTTTTGAAAACTAACTGAGGTATTTTTTTAACGAGTCATACTTTACGGCATCAAAAGCTTTTCTTCAATCTAAGAATATGGCTAAACATTTTTTGTTTTGTTATCTATGGATATGAAGATGTTTTGTCTAATCGTATATGCTTAGCTCTTTTCGGAAACCATTTTGTGAACTTTGTATTTTTATAGATATTCAATTACTCTACTTTTAATACATTTTTCAAATACTTTGGAGAGGTTTAGAACTAAGGAGATAAGTCTGTAATTATCTATTATTTTTTGTTTTTCACCAGGTTTAGGAATGGAATTATAATGGAGATTTTGAATTGTCCTGGAAAATATCCCCATTTAAAAGAAATGTTAAAAATATCTTGCAAATATATTTTTTTAAATGTATTGCTAGATATATACCATCTGTTCCCTTAGAATTTGATGATTTAAGGCCATCAATGATATAAGCTTTATTCCCGTTTTAACGAGATGATTCCGTAATTTGGTCTGCTATGTTTGTAAAGAAGTTATTAAAATTTTCAGCAATGGGTAGATATGTCAGTTATCAGTATGTTATTTATTTTTACCTTCATTTACAACAATTATGGTATTTATTATGGGTATGGTATTTTTGTTTAAAATTTAGCAGTGGCTTTCCGTAGGCGTTATGGTTAATAATTAATTATATTATACGTAATTGTGTATAATGAGTTTACAAACAAAAAAATGGAGCGTCGCAAATACAAAAGCTTTTTATCGTCTTTCTGAATGAAATAACAGCCAAATTTGTAATGGACAAACACGGTATGGATGTAAATATTGGACAGGGGGTGCAATACAATAACAGGACGTATGTGGCAACCTATGTCCACCATGGTACTTTAGAAATCAACGATTATTTGAAGATTTATTTTTTTATTGATTCCTATAAGTTGCTTGTGTGAATATTGAATACAAGAGATTAATCAAAGGAGCGTGTGTTAGGTTAATGAAGGGACTCACCAATTTCACGGGAGTTACGGGATTTATTATATAACTGCACAATGTAATATTAAAACACGAAACAAGTAAAATCGTTTAAATACTAAATAAAGAGAGATAATCTAATCTAGCAGAACAACGGGAAGAGAATGAATTCATTAGTGAAAAAGTTTCTGGTTTTTTGCCAGAAGCTTCTCTGTGGGGGTACGCAACGAGAAAATCTGATTTAAAAGTAGACAGTTTTTAATGGCAACTCAAAGGTAAGGAAAATCAAAGTAAGTTTTAAATAACCCGAAAATTACTTTAACCAGACGGTGTTCAGAAATTAGTGGTACTTACCGAAAGGAGATGATTCTAAGATAATTTTGTGTTCATTTTTTATTTATTTTTTATTATAATACTTTGTAAGGAAGATTATATGAAAAGGCGATGTTTTTTTGTATTTTCGAAATTTTATGTACATAAATAACCGTGATGTTATTAGATAAAATAACAAAACAAAAACGAATTCACGGATCAAAATAATAAAATTTAAAAAAAAACGTTAAAAAAATTATTATGATATTTTGCTTTGTTTCTAAAGCAAACTGTCAAACTGGAAAATGTGAAAATATTTGAATTTGAAGAACACATTTCAAAGGCAAAGTGAGTAGCTTGGTGTTGCTATAGTAACGCCATGAATCTATAAAGGACATGACATAGTAATGGCATTTTGTATTCCAGAATAATAAATGTCTATCTACAATTAAATGCCAAGCTAAACCTAGTTTGACGTATCGCCCCATACCGAACGGTAGATGTGTGAAAAGTATTTGCATTATTTACGTTCGAACCTCATTATTCGGTAAATGCAATCGCGTGGAATGATGTTTTTATTTGGTTCTGTGGTAAGTTTGCGCCACCGCCGCACCGCTCCGTGGCCGTCACAACAAGGGCGCGACGTCGACACTACCTAACCTACCCACTTGTCTACCTGCCTGGTGCCTGGGGGGGATATGGAATTTCATCGTAGGGGAGTGTACTATTCAAGTTGTGTTTAAGATACCTACTCGAATTTGTCCTAAGTATGTGCTCGTATACTTTCAGTAGGTGTCAAATTGCGCCGCAGGCTAATATTTTCTCTGCTTTCGATAATTTATTTTTAAGAACAAAATATTTTTCCCCCCTTTTTTTTAATTCTTCGTTTTTCTTCGGTATAATACTAATTGTTACAAAGTCGGAATCTCGCCTATCTATCTCGTATGTCAATATATTTATTTATTTTTACTTATTTTTTTATTACAGGGTTGTTTACCGTAGCTCGATACTAGTGCTCATTTAAATTATTATGTAATGTATGTGGAACTTTCGCACCCTTCCCTACAGTGACATTACAAACAATAGACACATTATAGAACTCAAAAAGTGGCAACAAACGATACGGTAATTGCCGTACTTTGATTTAGTATTAAACAGTCACGCGTCGCGTGAGGTCGTCTGTCTCAAATAAAATTGCACAAACAAGTTCCAAAAAGTGTTTCCGTTACACGCAAAACGCCAGTAAAAGGAGCACGATAAACACCAGTAACATTTCATTCGTAAATGCCCGCAAATTACTTTATATTATACATAATACAATAATTGTAATCTGGAAACAATCCATGAAATTATAATTTTTAATTTGTTTCCCGAAAATTTTAACGTCATTAGAGAAAATGAAATAGCAAACGTAGCAACACATAAGTATAAGAAAGACAACCTTCTAGCAGTACCTCTTTTTTTAGTAGGTAAATAGCAGTAGGTCCTATCGTAGTGTAAGCGAGTAGAAGTAGTGTCATTTCATTCACACCCGTGATATTAGACGCAACTTTGAATTACGAAAACGATGACGTACGGACGCACATCCATTTTAAATGTCTGTCTTTGTTATACAAAAATGATGTTTGAATTAAGAATTTACTGTAAACGTAAGAGTGTTTGTTATTCGTGCCACATTTTGTGTTAACTTTGATGCAGAATAACGTGTCTATAAGTAAGTAATGTCATTGTTTCCCTCCAATTCATTTTCGCTTTAAAATTACATTGCTTTACTGTATATAAATATAAATAAAATTTAAGTAAGTTTTCCATACTAAGTTCTTTGTCAACTTCTAACATATGAAATACCCAGTATTTTTATTTTGATAAATTCTCAAACGAGGTGCCAAAAGAGGAAGTCGATTTCTATTAGTGTGATACGTCTCGTTCTGTATAATCAAACAGCTTTAGATTTTAATTCGGTACCATCATTCCCATGTCTAAATAATGCCTACTTTCGTAAATACTAAATATTTTTTTTATCAGTTTGAGAAAGGATAAACTAAAGGAAATCGAGAAAAGGCGTCCCACATTGATAGTTCTCGAAGCGAGATATCCTGCCAGTAATCAACCTCTAGTATCTGCACAGTAGGGTGGACCCTCAATACGTGGATGATTTTTTTTTTTTTCAGTGGTTTCAAAATATATAATATTTGCGTTAGCGGTCTATCACTAGGGTGTGACAAATAATAGGTTTTCCTCGTTTCTGCTCAAAATCTCTTTTTTTCCGGCTGCTGTCAATGTCACATATACTGATGGGTATATTCCCAGTCATTTATTTTTGGGGAATATTACGGATATTTTCATCTAAATTGTGAAAAACACATTATCAATTTTTACAATAAAAACCAAAAGAAATCATCCGGAAGGATCACCCCCCAGCAGAACCGTTCCCGCAAATTAGTATGTAATGTTTTTACCTTAACAATAAAACATTTATTTCAGTAAACCAAAACGATTCATTTTGATAGAGAAAGAAGCCCCTTATTGACCCGCTACTCACTAGGCCGCCAATTCATCAAAAAAGTTTAATTCGAGAAAAAGCTTTGACGGCCCACCCCACTGCACAGCACTGCAGTGTAGCCGCTATTGGCGTTAGGTGTAAATGCAGACTGCTCAGCTGTGGGAGGGAGGGTGGAGCGATGCTATTGCAGCATTAATAACGTCATTTCAATGGGAAGCCGTCCAGGATAATTATGTTATGTGCGAACAGGCAATAGCTAGTTATCAATATTTGCCGAATATTGTTGATGATGGTGATGATAATATAAACACGAAATAAAATTCATATTGCGTGGTCGTGTCGTAATTAAAAAAAAAACGTATCTGTACCTTTTTTCGCTTTTTAAAATTTTGAGTGAGTCAGTTTTAACCCGTTATGGATATTGATATTATGCATCCTATGGTGAATTTGCGATGGGATACTTGTATACATAATGTCTAGATTAGTGGTAAAAGGCGATTCTGTGTTGTATTTTGAATTTATATTTGACAAATTAGAATTTAATTTTTAAGGAGGCAAATTACACATATCGCACCCCGACATTTCAACTGTCACATTGGGATAATGAACTTTGAAGTCATTTTACACGCATTGTTTTGTTGAACAGTCGTAGTGCACAGTTATTTAGAGTTCTAAACATGAACATAACCCGCCGCCGGTTTCAAAACAATGATGTACTGGCCATAAAAACATACATTAAAAACAGTAATAATATTGATATATTTATTTAATCTATTCCGCTATGTGGGGAGGTAAGTACGATCCCCACACATCCCTTAATGAATATACATGCACGTCAGAAAGTACAAATTACCAGGAAAATATGTAATATAATATACGAGCGAAGACCTATTATTGCTTTAGTTTTTATGTACATTTAACATACCTCATAAAAATTGTAAACTGTTAGTTTAAAAAAAAAAACATTAAAATAATTATAATCGTACATAAAATTTTGGTTGGGCAATAAATGCTAATAAAAAATAAATAATAATTTGAAGAAAGGATAATTAAAGGCGTTAGTGATCTGTGATATTTGAGGTTGGTGGGGCCAATATCTTTCTCCAGCATATATATATATATATTAGTTATTTACGTTGAGGAAATTCTGTTTCAAATTCTGATTCCTGCGATACCTTTTTTCTCATGTTTTTTTTTATGTGTACAATTTGATATCACATATTGTATTTATATTGTCTTCATGTTAAATAATATCGTGCGTGATTCAAGAAATGAACGCCAGGTGATTTTATATTTTGTATTTTCAGCCCTCATTGGCGTTCGGTCGTTGCATTCCGCCATTTTGGAGATGTCGTTCCGGGTCGCGGTCAGCTTCTCAATTCGTGTGAATAACGCATCTAATGCGCGAGTACTCTTCCCCCGTTCACCACCATCCCTCCCCAGGGGTCCCACTTGTTCACCGGCGGTATTGATTATTCTAGGCAGGGTGTTGTGTGGGCGCCCCCACCCCATTACTATATATATATATATAAAACCCTCCCCCACAATCCGCAATCCCCCCGCCGCCCACCCGCCCCCCGTTAATCCACGGAGCGCAATGTCTCGGTACCATCACACACTCCTTATTGTTGCTAAACGTAAAATTGAGTCTCTTCTCTTGTCCATTGCTAAATTTATATTTTAGGCAATTGTGTACCACGAAACATGCCGTAACGTTTTCGCGACTTTCCAGAAGAACACAACGTTGTAAGGTGCTTTTAAAGCAAGTTTTTTTTTCTTAAAACTGAAGGGTGCAAATAAATTTTCATACTAGTACTAAGAATTGATAAAATATCAAGGATACATTAATTCTTTTTTTTACACGGGGATGCGTTCCACAGAATAATACCTTGAAACAATCGTGTTAAAAAAGGTAAGCTTGGCAGAATAAGATAGAATGTAAACATAATAAAAATGTTAATTACTATGGCAAAACCAAGGTTTTTGACGTTTTCATGCTTTGGTTAGAAAAATTTTAAGCGAGTAAGCTCGTGTCCAGCTTGGAATATTTTAGGTTTATGCCGATTTTGAAACAATTATAGTCATGTACGTTCAGATTTAAGGTTATGTTTCACATTCGAGTTTGACCGTTTATCATCTGTAAATAAAGCGTAACATCCACAGGAAAAAAACATGACCTAATGTTTAACCTTTTTATTTATTTATAATTTTCGTCTGTGAATTTTTAATTTTTTTTTTTTAATTTTTAATTTAACATCTGATAACAGTGACTATTTTGATACGTAAATTTCAGAATGAAAAAAATCGTCTTACCATTGAATAATAAAAAAAGTTTAAATATAAAATTGTCTTAGAATATGATGTGGAATTCAGGAAGTACCACTAATTTCTGGATACCGTTTGATGAAAGTAAAAATATGCACTTTGTCCGTTGTGCATTTTAATCTTCCATTCGTCTTCCTATGAGCCATCTTGGTGTTTTAATTTAAAACCTTTTAAATTGTCTCAGTGCCCTCATTTTTTTCTACTGTAAATTGTCAAACTTTACATTATATACTGGAAAATAGGAGAATTCTAATAAGAACGAACGTTACCATTACGTATTGTTGACCGTGTTATATCAAAATCGTATAAAAATAAACACTGTAGAAAACAGCATTGACTGGTATACCTAAGTAGATATAATTTTTTTGTCTTGAAAAGGGTCACACCAACGTCGCCCCTGCTTGCTATCTGTAAATTCGTATTTTTTCTCGTTTTTTATGAGTTAATATTAATAATTAAAACGCATGAAACAGCCTAAACAGCCTTCTTAAACGTTTAACGGACCTGCCTCTACACGTTTGCATGTTTTTATTATGTCACACTAGCATTGGTCCAAATGAACGTCAACGTAAAAATTTCCACACTCTAATTGCTTTTATACATTGTGCTACTGAACCATTCTGATCACCGAATTTCGTTTAAAACAAATATGTCGCCACTGACAAGATTCTAATTCAAGCACACCTGCACGCTGCACAGACTTGCTGGCAATAGGTTCTTGTCAGTGGCAACTTGTGAAAGAAATAAAGTTTTTGTTGGTTTTTAAGTGAAAAAAATTTCATCAAAACCCATCTATATTTTTTCTCCAATAAGTTTAAAAATCGCTGGTTAAAGTCTGTCGGGTACGTCCTGATACCAGTGGCGTGTACAGGGTTTTTAATAAGGGTAAGCAGAGTAGGAAAAACAGTGAATTAATTGATATTAAAAAACTTAATATGTGGTAATAAATAGAGGTACTGTGGCACTGATTGCTATACTTGTACCGAAAGGTCCCGCCTTTTTCGATACTAGCACAAACGAGTCTTCCCCTGAATGCGCATTGTACACTTGTACATTTTTTGTGTAGAATACAATCAACATCTGAATATGACGTGTGCGTCATTTTGCATACTTAGCTCCTGCTTTTGACACATTATAGTAGAGCAGTCGGTGGGGCGCTTGTTGCGCTGCGCTGGAACTTCGTCCGTATTTTTCAAAGTGTATATTAATTTCTAACAATAATTTTATGATACTTTTATGCTTGTATGAGTAAAATAGGGCAGGCATTGGTTCTATGCTTATATGTAATGCACGCCTCTGCCTGATACACCTACATCCATGCCATGCCCCTGGCACTCAAATATTACAAAGGCGCACCAACATACCACGAAATACTGTTGAGAATACTACCCGACCGGAAATTCACAAAGCGCTGTTTACAGCAATTACCCCTCAGAAAACATTAATGTGTTTCTACTGTCCATCACGAAACATAACAACCATTCCACATTCAACTCTCGCGAACCAAGTGCCCACGACATATATTTTCCGAAGAACTTGCACCAATAAATAATTTATTAAATGAACTTGGAATACTAGAAACACAGCAAACAAGCGCAAACGACGAGCATGGTGTATATCCTGATCTCCACTCTAAGAATCGGTTACAGATTCTTCTTATCATCATTTCATTTGATGTTGCCTTTAATATTGAAATCATACCAATTTACCCGTATTTTTTTTATGCGTGTATGAAATTTATAGTATTTTTTCTTTTTTTTTTCAGATTGTGTGTATTTTGAAACGTCTTCGACGCTGCCATATCAGATCCGTCGGATAGAGGAACTGAACAAGACAGCGTCGGGGAACGTGGAAGCTAAAGTCATGTGCTTCTACCGGCGGAGGGACCTGCCCAGCCCCCTCATACAGCTGGCGGACAAACACCAAAGTGAGTAGTCTCCTCCCTGAGTAGTTATCTCATTGTTGAGGATCGTAACCCCCCACTCCAGTTGCCCACTCCTCGCGGTCCTGGATTGTATGGAGAGCTGCGGACACCTGTCTTTATCTGCTTCTGCTGCCTTCCACTTTGCCAGTAACCATTATTCATCGAAACGCCGCGAAGTCTGGTGCAGGACGTGGCTTTTGTCTAATAAGTCGTAGGATTCTATTCTCAGGTCGTTACCACACATGTATCATGATGCATAACTGTATAAAAATTCTCTAGTAATTCAGTACCATTCTTCTACGTTTCGTTTTCACGTGTTTTCGAGGGTCCTAGCTACTAGGACTCAGATCCCAGGGCATACGTTCGTTGGGCCAGTAAAAATGCTAGCAGTAACGTGAACATTCATATTAACAATATTTACTTTGACTTCACTTTCGTTGGTTTCTATGGTTGCATCATTGACAGCCGTCATCACCCTTTTAGTTGGTTCGATTTGGTTTAATTTGTTTATAAAATTGTATAATTTAAAGCCGAAATCGAATAAAACGAAGTTGTTAATTTATGATGACATGTTTGGTTTTTGCCTTGTTAAATTGTTTTATAAATTAATTTCCGCACGGATGGAGCAAAATTAGTTGAAATTTCTTGGAACGTATAACAACGAATTTGAGTAAATAACACTTGAATGTGTGTGTGGTATGAGAAGCGATGCATTTCCCTTTCTATTTCTATATGCGTTGATTGCTCATGGTGCGATTATTAGCACTTACGCCGTCGTAATGTTCGGAAGCGTCGGAGTCAATATCAAAATAATGTCTGCCTTTATTTAGCAACACGTGGCCGTCCCTACTTCCTATGACCACCAGGCGTGTGAAATGGGATAAAGAAAATTCTGGAGTTGTCTTTCCATTCTCTGGTCTGCGCTCTGCCAAGGCGTGTGTATCAAGGGAAGGGCATTTTCAAAAGTGTTCCACTTTAACCACATTGACTGTCACGTTATCACTGTTACATACATCAAAATATCGTTCTATATTCCCTGATGATGGAGACTCGAAGACTATCAAATGTTTGATGTATAGGGGGGGACATGCAAATCGACTCTAGCCCCATAAATCAAATAACATAATTCGTTTTTCTTAAACTTGCTTGTAGCATATCATGAGAAACTGGAGCAAACATTTTGATGTGAAAGCATAGCAAATTTAATTAGCCATCTCCAAAAATAAATACCTGGAAAATCAACAAAATTATTTTAGTTCTAAAATATCGGTGATTTGTTCCGATGATTTTGTAAATTTTCACCGCAAGGGTTCTTAACTGTTCCCTTGCGGTGCCAGACACTCGGTTTCCCGAGCCAACATTGTTGCTCCTAACGTATTAATATTTAATATTATTTTATAACCCTAAGATGTATTTTGCAGTATAATCAACCATAATTAATAACTGTTCATGGATTGTATTATTATTTTTGCTTAAAAAGCAATATTGTTACGAATTTGTATGGGGAAACTCGGAGACCCGCACCGTAGTTCGCGTTATAATTTGGCACCGTAAAGGAAGTGTTAAAGAAACGTAGAAAATAACTTAAAATAAATGTTGCTGCCATTTTTTTTAAAAAAAGAACATGAGTTTTACGAACCTACCTTCTCACCTAGCTTGTGTTTTGGAGAGATGAGTTTTGAGTTTCACTTTGAATTCTGACGAATTTTTATTTTGTTATGTAGATAGTATAAAATAATGATTAAATTGTAATTACTTCTAAAAATTATTTCATATGAGAGGATTGTTGAAAATGTGGGTAGGTAGGTAGGTGTACCTTTAAAATAATCACGTGGAAATAATATATCCTATTTGGTGATTATTATAATATTATTAAGTTATCTTGTGAGTAGGCATATTTTATTCTGGTATGAACTGACATCCGGCTTAAGGCCGCCCCACACGACTGGTTTGCCTAGCACTGATTGAAGCCACCGCGCCAAAAGGCTCGGTCGTCCTACGAGCCTTCCCCAAGGTCGAACCCATTGTTCGATCCCCTCTCACATGTTTCTCTAAAACGGTGGGCATGTCTGATGTGTGTGGAGGCCGCTTTAGGCTTATTACACGCACGTGTAGCTTTCTTCCATCGCATAATATTGAATTCTTTAATAATATCGCACGCGCGGAGTTACCGTGCTATGGAGGATGCTAGGGAGTGGTGATGTTGGTTTACAGGATTGATTGTTGACAGTACAGTTAGCGAGCAAGGAGTATATTTAGTTGAAATTTGCATAAATACGAACGTATCAACTGTGAAAGGGGTAGACTGAAATAACCTATATTTATAGCAATTGCAAATAACTGAACG
Organism: Halesus radiatus; assembly: GCA_022606495.2. Classification (NCBI taxonomy): domain Eukaryota; kingdom Metazoa; phylum Arthropoda; class Insecta; order Trichoptera; family Limnephilidae; genus Halesus; species Halesus radiatus. Next base: position 144,064 of record JAHDVE020006543.1, read on the forward strand.
TTTAAATATGCTGTGGTCACGTTTGCTACAAATACTTCTATGACTCGTCTTTGTGTTCAGCAGCTCACCTGTATAATGATTTGCCGGTCGCTGTGTTTTCGCCCTCCTACAACCCAAGTGTAATCCTTCTTTTCCTCAAAAAGACCCTCCGCACAACATCCCAAAAGATGACATAGGCCTTGATGGAAACAATTAATTCCCTCAGGGACTCATATGTGCAGTTTATATAAAAATTAATTTGTTCCTTAATTTTGAAATTACAAAAAAAACACTTATTTAGAAAATAGGACTCGAGATATTTCCATTCTCCTATCTCATGATTCGATGATTATCTACTTTAAAAATTGGACAGTCATAAACATGATGTATTTTGGGAACTATCTGGCTTAGTTCGTTTTGCCTTAACGTAAACGTAACTCCGAACAAAAAAACCCCTTGCTCCACTTGCCTGTGCTCCAGCTACGAACCTCACCCCAAAACCCTAAATGTCCCGTCCTACCTTCAGTCAAACCGTGTCGCCGGGGGTAAAAGCAGAGATCACAGAGCTTTCACGGTCATACGTAATGAGAATGAGTAATGAGTTAGCTGTAATTAGGGGCCTGTCACAAAACTCCGACTGTATCCACGAGAGTGAAACGGGTATACGGAATAATGAGTAGATTTTACATAATAATTTCATCATAACATTACCGAGTCTTAATAAATAATTACTTTTTCTCAGTAAAGATTTAGCAATCGACTCGTGTTTTACGCCTTCTAAAACAGCGCCTCTCAAATGGGGGGTCGCGGTGCATCTTTCGGGTTTCTAACAAAAAATCTTCCAATCATAATGGAGACAAAGTAATTAGGACCTGCTTGTACTCTGATGCTCATACTATGAATGAATAACCTTCTAATGTTTATACCAGTTGGCGGTTTTCTCTAAAGTGCGTTTATGTAGTAAACTCCCATAATAAAAGACAATACAAACTTGTATTATAATTTTACCAACCTTATATGAAAATCCACATCTCTGTATTAATAATACTACCCGAGAGCGACTCCAAAGTGAATCCCATACGTGCGTTATGAATTCAACACCTATGGAACTTTATGCTCTAAAAAATAGTTCGTACAAAACATACTCGTTGCGCTTCGGCGGCAAACCGTGGAAGCGTGCAAACCTTAATCTGTTAGTTACCCGGATGCGCAGCAACTGGGATTTGATAATACCAAATTTGTACGAAATAGTATTTTGCAATAATCAATAGATGTTTTCAGTGGTTTTCGTGTTTTACATTGTTATTAAAAAAAGTTAATTTTTAAAGATATTACTTTTTTATGTAAAAAAAATAATCAGTTACTTGTATTAATTGTGTTTTTCGAATTAATTTTTAACCTACTTATTTATTTTATTATTTTAAACGGAAACTCCATTAACTGAGGACTGAACGCGGTTGGCGCTAACAAAAAGTTGTCCAAAGAAGCCAAGCTAGCAATCCACAACGGAGTGCTGATAACAACCCTGATGTATGGCAGTGAGGCATGGAATTGGCAGAAGAAGGATGAAAGTAAACTGAATGCCGCAGAACTGAGATCTCTGAGACGAATGTGTGGTAAAACCATGTATGATCGTGTGAAAAATATTGAGATTCGTAAAGAATGCAAGGCTGATGTAAGCGTAATGAATAAGATTAAGAAAGGGACACTTAGATGGTTCGGGCAAATAGAGCGAATGAACGAAGAAAGGAGTGTAAGAATGAATGATGCGAATGTGAATGGAAGAAGAAGCTGGGGACGCCCGAGGAAGACATCGCACGATCACGTGAATCAAATACTTGAGTCGAGCCATGTCAGAAGTCGGAATAACAGAAGAGAATGTATGAGGCGTTGTATGAATGTGAATAATGCACGAAGGTATGCCAAGATCGAGTTGTTTGGCGGTCCGTCCTCTCCGCCTACCCCTGCCTGGAAACGGCGTGATGGTTAGTTAGTTAAAGGTATATATATTCATTAGTCATAGTCGCTTTAATGAACTGCCAATTTGTAGGTTGGTATTCTCTGATGCAATGATATGAAGAAATTCCTTTAGATCTAGGGAATATATATATAATTATGGACCGACATAGGATTTTTGGATAAGGAATTTTTTTGTCCTTTTTTAACCTCCGATTGAACTCCCAATGAGAGGTAGGCCACGAACCGCCGCTGGTTTATACTAACAGGTTTTATTTGAATTTTGAATGCACATCTTCCTTTGTTTATGTCGGGTGAGGTAGATATTGATATTAGGTCGGATATTTTCTTTGTGGAATTTATTTTAAGGCGATGCAATGGGAAGTAATACAAAATCATGTGTTTTCGGTTTGAGAATTTGATGGCCTAGAAATATCGTAGACGATTTAATTAAATACTGCATGTAGAACACACCTCTACCTTTCGTATAACCGTTCATTTTTTTGTTGTGTCTTTTTATAAGCCTAGAAAAAAATAAAGTATCAGACCCCTTTTCCGATATTGTCCTATTGTTCATTGTGGTACACTAAGTTTTTTAGAATATGACCGTAAAACATTTCAATAATTATGTCTGAGCTTTACAGAATAGAATAAAACAAGCAATTTGGTGATGTTTTTTTTCCGTAAATCAAAACATGCGGCCGATGTTAAGCGGGACTTTCAACCTTGTCGCCACCTGCATAAGGAGCGCGTGATTTCGTTGGAATTTTAGCCGGTGGATGGCCTTAAGTTGTAAAAACCATTATTTAAACAATAAGCAGGCATAGTAAGGTATCAGGAGCATACGAGTTCTGCGTTTCAACATCCAAATTCATGATGATTGATAACGATCCTTAGAGAAAAATGGATTAATTTTGATTTATACAATCTGAAGTACTCGAAATTTTCTGTACTTCGATTTCGTTCCATCCACTGAAGAGGTAAACCCAAAGTATTGTGTTATGGGACTCATTTCCTTAATTTTTCCGAAATCAGTCAAAGGTTTTCAAAAAACAAATTTCCTTCTTGATCAGATAAACAATGCCATTGGCCTAGGAGTCGAAAGGGCCTACGGGTATGTAAATTATTGTGAACATAAGTTTTATTTCAAATCAGTATAGATACACTTCTTGGAAATACTGTCACCGTTTCTAGCTCACTGCTTCAAGGCCCTACACCTACAATATTGTTTATAGAGAAAATTACGGGTCCCTTAATTTATTTACTTTTTCGCTTTATATTTTTCATGCGTGAAATAATTTGAGAAGAAGGTTCTATTCTGAAAGTCTTCTGTGTTCAGTGCGGGGCTGGTTGCCTGGCTGGGAGGATTTCAGTTCAGGGGGTGAGGAGGGCGATGCTCGCCCGACTAAGGTTAACTCCATGTCAATCCAAGGTGCCTTATTCTCTCGCTTATTCTCCACTCATAAATTCTACCCGAAATTAAAGAGGGATGATGTCTCTCTGATAGAATGTCTAAAAGGAAGGCTTTGTTTGATTTATCTTAATTTTATATTACGATTCATGGAAATTGTCGAAATAAATTAATTTTATATTTTGTGTAGCACTAACAAAATTAAAGGCAGTTATTATTAATATTATAATTAATACCAGAATGCCAATTATTATTTAAAATAGCCTGCGACGTTCGTACCCAGAAGAGAAAAAAATCCTTATGCTTAAGTTGGTCAAACGTTAACAAATGTATAATTTCTTTTTTAGTTCTTCGACACGTACTATGTAACAATTTTTAGACATTTTGTAATTCTGATAGTTTAATATTTCGCTACCTTTTATCTTTAACCCTTACCACTCCATTATTTTTCAATATTTGTTGTCAGCCAACTCTAATTTAAATAATGTCAAAATATTAATTTATTGATAGGCAGTTACAAAAAGATTATTTTATAGTAAAACAACAACGGAAAACAGTCAAAATCTTATTAAAATGTTTTTTTATCGAATAATCACAAGAAACAACGTCACGTGTCAAGTTTTGCGCGCGAAAATACACCGCGCGCACATCTTATCTTGTCGGCCGCCAGCCGGCAACTGAGTAGTATCGTACACATATTAATGTCGGCTGGCACCCGACACAGGAGTGGTAAGGGTTAAAAATATCTAATACACATTACCAGATTTCATTTCTCAAGCTTTCTACACTAATTTCAAGATAATAAATAATTACTTAACAATCTCATTTCAAATAAATTTAAAACAAACGTAATTATACAATTTAGAACAAGCCCAGCATACAGTTTTCCTCGCAAAATAAATTCATGTCATTGAGCATGAATGGCGAACCTCAAAGTTGGATAGAGATTTAGCACCTTCGCGGACAGTTCAAAAAGATTATTTAATATATTAAATTGTTATTGTGATTTTCTTTGTCTTTTCCGTAAATTGAAAAAAAAATTAGAAAATAGATTTCAGGGGTCCTCAAAATTTTATGAAATGCATAATTTATTATTCGATTTTTTTTTTAATTACCAACAATATTAAATACGTTTTAAAAGATTAAGGTCAACGCGGGCCAGAGGCTCTCAAACTTTCCTAAAAATATTATAAGGTAATTTATTTTTCGTGAATAATTTGTTTTTAATTATTTCAAAATGTTTATTTAGTTCAAAAATGTTTTCATATGTATAATAAAATACGGATCAGAGGCTCTCAAATTTTTGTAAAAAAAGGTACTTTAAATAATTTATTATTCAAGGACATTTTTTTTTTAAATATATAAAATAACGGGAAAAACAAAGATATTATAGAACATGGGCCAAAGGTTCTCAAACTTGTATAAACCAGGAGATAATTTTTTAAAAGTTTTTTTTAAATATTTTTATATGTAATATAATTAATAACGCGAAATTAAAGATACAGAGCACAGGCCAAAGGTTTTTTTTACTTTTCTGAAACAAATAATTTATTATTCGAGAACAATTTCTCCTAAATATTTAAATAATCGAACAGGTTTAAACAATTAAGATATTATACAACGCGGGCCAGAGGCTCTCAAACGTTCTAATGGAGATGATCTGTAAATGTAATAAAATAATTTATTACCCGAGAACGTACGTTTTGGGTTTAATGACAAATTATGATATTTTTTTTGTATGATAGAACACGGGCCAGAGGTTCTTCAGCTGTTCTAAAGTGAATTGTACTTTATTGTATTTACAATACATACTTACCATAAGTGTGCTTCTACTAAATGATTTATGGTATAATTATTATCAACTGGTGGTAAAAGAAAGGCAATTTAAATTCGGTGGTTCTCAACCGTTTTATTATGTAAAGAATTTTTTTTACAAAATTCAAAAGTTTTGTTCAAAATTAATATTAATCCCATTTCTAGGGAATCTCTGTCCAACTGGAACCATATTCAATCATACTCACCACAATCCAGTATCCAGCCAATGAAATAACATTGGTCCATGATAGCAATGAATTGTTATGTCTTCAACCCACCACTATTAATTACAGATAAATAAAATAATGAAATTCTTGAAACCAAATGCGAGTGTTAAATCTTTCAAAACAATCGGTTCTTATTATATCATAATTAATCAGTGTTTTGAAGAGGGTACTTATCCAGATAGTTGTAAGTTGCCAAGGTAATAAATACCAATTCCCAAAGGTGGATCCAAAACTAATACCTCGAACTACAGACCCATTTCAATCTTACGAATCTTATCTAAAAATTATGAACGTGTAATTTACGATAACCATTTTTCTGTTAAAAAATCATCTTATATTTTTTTTTTATAAACAATAAATACGGTTTTAGGAAAAAATCGAACAAGCTTGCGGCAAAAAATGATTTAATCAGTAAACTTAGAAGCAGCTTGATGTTGGTAATTTTATTTTATTTATACTAGTGAACCTTCAAAAAGCTTTTGTTACATAAGTCATGATGTGCTTCTCACGAAACTCGAAGAAATTGGTGTAGTTAGTTGGTCCTGCTCTTCATCCATTTAAATCTTATCTTAGCAACAGAAAGCAATTCGTTTGCATAAACAATCAAGAAAGTAATCATCTTCCAACACACTATGGAGTTCCGCAGGGATCAATACTAAGACCACTGCTGTGTCATATCTATTTCAATGATATTTCTCAATTATACTAATACGGTGAAATTTTCTTAAATGCAGATGGTACTGCAACTTTCGTTTGGGGTAAAAATTTGGTTATGTTGTTAGAAAATTCACAAAGACCTAAATAAAATTTACAATTGGATACAAACATACATCCTAACAATGAACGTAAAAAACAGGATATTCGATTTTAAGCTCAACTCCATATGAACCCTTAAAAATAGACATGAGCGACTTGTAAATCCTGGCAAACGTGAAGTACCTTGGGCTGTGTATTGACAAATATTAAACATATAACATAACAAGGAATTAAAGATAAAATCACACCTCCCCCCCCCCCTACCCGGGGTCTTTAGCAGATTATCATATCATTTAAAAAGGGATTATATTGAAGTTCAATCACATCTAAACTACTTAATTAAAATCTCGGGAAACGCATATGAAACATACGTAAATTAATTACAGGTTATACAAAACAAAATAATCAAGAAACTATTTAACTTTAATTCTAAAACATCCACCCAAAACTATTAACAATATGAAAACTATACCAGTGTAATATATGTATTTTTATATGTTACATCTCACAAGAGTGCTCCTGTCTATACGGTGTAAAAATAGAGGATCTATATCTTCAACCGTCTGGTTGAAATAAAATATAAAATAAATCCTAAACTCATACATTCATAAACTCGATGACCGAAATCATTAAAACGTCACAAGTACACCACACACTTTATACGACAACATGATGATATAAATTTACACACCATACATACACAATATGGCAAGCAACCCATTAGCTACAGGGGGGTGGGGCAATTTATATAATTCCCTTCTAGACTAAATTAAAAAGAAAAAAAGTCTAAGTATATTCGAAAATAAATTGTTGCTTCCAAAATTAAATTAACCAATTAATTAAAATGCATTTATTCAGGTAATCATTCTAGTAGAATGTACTTTTCTTTTTTACGTTTTTTTTTTTTTTTAAATTGTGTCTTTTTACATATTTTTTTTTTATCTACGTTCATATTTATCCATCATTAATGACATTTCTATTTTTATTATTATTTCGATTTGTAATAACTCAACTGTTAAATCATTATAATAGCCTAATCACAATACACTCTGTTATGACTATTTTCAACTCGACAAAATGTTAACTAACATCACAGTCATTTCATCGCGGGGTAGGCAGAGACGACGGACCGACAAAAACGCAATCTTGGCACAAACTCCTTGCTTCATTCACATTCATATATACTCTTCTGTTTTTCTGACTCTTGACATGTCCCGACTTGAGTATTTGGTTCACTTGATCGTGCCGTCTATTCCTTGGGCGTCCCCGACTTCTTCCACCATTCACATTCGCGTCATATATTATCCTTACACTCCTTTCTTCGTTAATTTGCTCTACATGCCCCACCCATCTGAGCGTCTCTTAATCATACTGATTACACTCTTATATCAGTCTCAACATCAACATTTTTCACACGGTCATACATGGTTTTGCAACACATACTCCTCAGGGATCTCATTTCTACAGCATGCAGTCAACTTTATTTCTTCCTCTGCCAGTTCCATGCCTCGCTGCCATACATCATGGTTGGTATCAGCATTCCTTTGTGGACTGCAAGCTTCGCTTTTTTGGACATTTTTTTGTTGGTGTCAACCGCGTTCCTGCATTCACTTTTCTTTCAATATCCCTATCATCCTTCCCACTTCTCGTAAGCATACTTCCCAAATACACAAACTGATCCACCTGCTCCAAATATTCATAATTTACAACTATATTGCGCACTCTTTTCGTACTCTCTCTTGCAAAGACCATGGCTTTAGACTTATTTACATTCATTATGAACTCATTCTTCATACATCCTTCGTTCATCGTAGATACGAGAGACTAGATTTTCCATACTATTAACAATCAGCACACAATAGGCAACATGATTTATTAAAACTATTTTTAATCTTCCACTTTTTTTTGACCTGACCGGTTTTATCCTAACCATTTTCAGACTGGTACAATCTTTCTTTAAACTATGATATATATACAATTTACAAATTTTCCTACTATACTTATATACCATAGTTTAAGGAAAAGTTAAAAATAATTTTAATGTATATGTCAGTATCAAAAATAGATATATTTAAAGCAGGCAACATACTTTCAGATTACTCATTTTCGCGCCCAAGCCTCTTTCAATTATTGCATACAATTATCCATGTATAGATTGAATAACCACGGTGACATTACTCAGCCTCGCTTAACACTTAACTTTTGTGATGTCAAACCACTCCGTTAAACCACCGTTCACCCTAAGGCATGCAACGCTTTCCTCGCACATAGACGCGATTGCCTGTATGAGATTCGTTTTCACTCTGTACTTGGATAACCCCTCCCATAACTTTTTCTGTCAACTCGGGTAATTTGCTTTTTGTAGATCGACAAATTCCCAGAAAAATTTCTGATGAGCATACGCAATGAGAATATCCCACACATGCACCCCTTCCACTTATGAAAGCACCTTGCACATCCCGTATTTTATCCTTTATTTCCATTCGTACTCTTTCAATCAATATCCTTCCATACGGCTTGCCAACTGAACTTAGTACCCTGTGATTTCCACATTCCATACGTGACCCTTTACCTTTGTATAGAGGCATGATCACAGCCCTTCTCCAATCTAATGGCGTGTAACCCTCCTCTAAACACTGGTTAAAAAGTTTGCACAACCGTGTGAAAATTATACGGTTTTCTCCTTTATAATATTCAGCAGCAATATTGTCGAAACCAACACTCAACATCCTTATCATTATTCAAACATTTAATCGATTCAATTTTATTTCATCCATGCTGATTTTTGTAACACCTCAAAATATTTCATCCATCTCTCTTTTGTTTCTTCCTCATTCATCAACATTTTTCCGTCTTTCGATTTTAATACCCTAATGCTTTCTGGACCATTCTGGAATCTTTTGATCTCCTTACAAAACATTTTTTTTTCTTCATGTAAGTGGTTTGTCATTTCGATAAACCACTTACGGGTTGCCGCTCTATCCTTTTCTTGACTAGATGCACTGCCAGTCGTAGACATTGTTATTTTAATGAAAATTTACGGAATCACTCCTTTATGCTAACCTAATAATTCAAATCAATCATTCTAACAATACAACATTGTTTTTTCCAAAAGCAAATATTACCCAAGTTACCCAATGTACGCAATCCTCGTGATTAATCTCAAGGAGGTGATTTACGCCCACGCCTTCAAGTCTCGGGGAAAACTCTACCGCTATAATACACACAACTGATAAAACAACGAACCGTGGAAATGAGATTATTTTTTATGCCGATAGGTATTAAAGGAAAGGGTAGTAGAGATGTGGCTGTCTGCCTTCGTCGTGTAGCGGACTACGTCTTTGAATTTGTATCCCGCCCAGCACAAAATGTGGTTATAAAATATAATAAATGTTGTGATGATGATTGTTACGATTAATTTGTTTTGCTAAAATCTCTCACTGCCGTAAGGAACATGTATCAATGAGTTTAAAATGTGGTTATAAAATATAATAAATGTTGTGATGATGATTGTTACGATTAATTTGTTTTGCTAAAATCTCTCACTGCCGTAAGGAACATGTATCAATGAGTTTAAAATGTGGTTATAAAATATAATAAATGTTGTGATGATGATTGTTACGATTAATTTGTTTTGCTAAAATCTCTCACTGCCGTAAGGAACATGTATCAATGAGTTTAAAATGTGGTTATAAAATATAATAAATGTTGTGATGATGATTGTTACGATTAATTTGTTTTGCTAAAATCTCTCACTGCCGTAAGGAACATGTATCAATGAGTTTAAAATGTGGTTATAAAATATAATAAATGTTGTGATGATGATTGTTACGATTAATTTGTTTTGCTAAAATCTCTCACTGCCGTAAGGAACATGTATCAATGAGTTTAAAATGTGGTTATAAAATATAATAAATGTTGTGATGATGATTGTTACGATTAATTTGTTTTGCTAAAATCTCTCACTGCCGTAAGGAACATGTATCAATGAGTTTAAAATGTGGTTATAAAATATAATAAATGTTGTGATGATGATTGTTACGATTAATTTGTTTTGCTAAAATCTCTTACTGCCGTAAGGAACGTGTATCAATAAGTTTTCAGAATAATGTACTCGAGAAACATCCGAACAACATGTCCGTGGAAGGTAGAAAAATAGGTCTTGAAAAAACTTGAATAAAATACTTTTTTTTCTAATCTGATTTTTGTACAAACATATTTGTTTAATCATATTTACTTTATTTTTATCAAGTTTTGGAAATGAACGTTACGCACACGACATGTTAGTTTTTTTTACGTGAAATTCAATCATTATATTGATAATCACTCGTTGTGAAACCATTATTATATAGCAGTAGGCGGTCGATGGGCAACAGGTTGATTGAATTCGTTCATTGTAATTGATTGAATCATTTTAAGTCATCTAATAACTTGCTTAAAGTGTATATAGTTTCTACCAATTTCGGGGGAGATTCCCTCATCAGGCTCGTACCATTGTGGTTTTAAATCTCCTTAAGTTAATCCCAAAACTTTTGTATTTCATCGTGCTGTGCCATCTGTGTACAACTGTATCTATGTCACCAGGCCGACTTGTTTGAGGTTTCCCCCTGTTGTTCCCACTGTCACCAGCTGATGAAGTTTTGGCATCATCAGTCATCGTTTCTTTTCCACTTATCTCTCAGCCATTTATACCGGAGAAACCACGAGACCGACATCTTATGGTGTCGCAGGTCCGCAGTCCTTACTACGCAAACAATACGTCTCTGTATTGCTCTCTATGCAACTTGTATTACTTTGATCATAATTTCTGAATATCCCAGTTCCTCGGACCTTCGTCGGGAAAAATGCCCTTTCTCAAAACACATACCCATGTTTGTGTTACATTATTTAGCTCAGTGAGGATGCATTGGTTTAAGACCCCCCCCTGAAAATTGTAATGGGGAAGTAAATATAATAAAAATATCTATATCTAGTGATATTTATGTTCCGAAAGTAAGCTAGATTTTGGAGCAGTGATTTTATCATCGAATTTGTCCGATAACAATAATAGTTGATAAATGCTGTTACACATGTGATAAAATATCTTATTATCGTAATGTAATGATGTAACTTTTGTGTATTTATTAATGCTATTTATTATTTCTACAGAACCATTTACATAAATTATTTAAGATATAACATTTCTACACGGTTGAAATTCGCCACAAGAACTTTTCGCTTCTACAACTCATTCGTTTTCAACAGCTCTGCTGTGTTTTTTGTTGTTGTTATTAATAATTTTTTTTGTTACCTACATACATTTATTATATAAACACGCAAAGGTTCATCTGTACTGAAAAGGGCATAATGTGGAGAAAAATAATATAATAAACTAAGTCAAATGTCGTCAACTAAAAAGATTTTAAAAAGTATAATTTAAGGTATTTTGTATACAGTATATGACAAAAAATCCCACATAGGCAAGGTCAGTGCGTGGGTTATACATGGTGTTAATTAAAATTGATTTGCCGGTCTCTGTGTTTCCTCCCTCTTACAACGTGGGTCCACTGTAAGGCCCAGGTTCATTCCTGCCTTTCACAAGAAATACCCTCTACACAGAATCTCCAAAGATTTAAATGAATGACGGCCGTTCTTCCCAACCTTACTGAGCAACTGCTGAGCCGAAATTTTGCCTCAGCACTGTTCAAATGCACAAATTCGCCTTTCCCAACGAAATTCTCAGTCAAACTTACGATCATCTTAAGTTATCGATTTTTGTGGATTAAAGTTCTCCCCAGTAAAAGACTAGTTATAAAAAGTGCCAACAGAGTGTTAAATGACAGCGTAAACGTCAAATGTCATAGATATCTATGGTCAAAAGTCATTCGTTTCGCGAACTATTTTTTGTATCTATTGTGTATTGACAATTTTGAATATGGAGAGCGAAAATGAAGATATTTTTAATGTAATACCAATATCGGGTATGGACAGCGAATATGAAGACAGCGATGATGAAAATATTATTGACAATTATTGATTGAAAATTGAAAGAACGCTCGAAAGACAAACGTCAAAAAAGTCTACTTCCGTTTTCGCGGCATTTTAGTGAAAGTCAAGCTAACACTTTATTTTTAACATATACATTTTTAAATATAAAATATTGGTGTTTGTATTACAATATTTAAGACAAATAATATGTATTCATAATAAATAGAAAATTAACTCGTCTTTTTTAATTTAACATTGAAAGTTTTTACTTTGATGTCATTTTATTGACTATGAACGTGTGGGGGGGGTACAATTATATTTTCCATAGAAGTGGGCGAGTCCTTCATAGACAATTTAGGAAGTTCAAAGATAAAAATGTTAGGAGACAGTCAAATAGAGCGAATACTTAAGAAAACACTTGGCTGATCGGTGGCTCAGATTGATCATTTGAAAAGTTGGGGAGAACGGCTATAATTGTTCGATAGGAAAGGGTATTGTTCCAAACTCTATGGGACATGTGGGATTAGCATTAACCTCCCCACACTCCGGAATAAAGAAATTTATTATTTATTTAGATGTCTTAACGTTTAACAGCTTCCGTCTTTTTAAATTAAACGTTTTTCTAGGAAAATCCTTTTATTTTCCTAGTATGTATTATGATTTTCTCAGTTCTTCTGTTTTCTGGCCTCCTTTTTTATTGCGATAGATATAGTTAGGAATGGGAGTCCATAAAGAAGATTTAGGTATAAAAAAAGAGGCAAAAACGGTGATTTTTTTTTAGTAAACAGTTTTATACTATATTTTAGAAAGTAACGATCCGAAAGGGTTAATAATCATGCTTTAATATGAATTCGCTAACTTATATCGAAATCTGATCATCTTCTAGCTAATATTTGACTTATGTTTAAAATGACCTATCCAACTACTCCTAGAATATATTCTTATCTTTTTTTTAATTTAATGTACATCAAATTTAATAATTTTGTTATTAAGTTCTGCAAGTATTTTTAGTTTTTTTATTATTGCTACAGAATGGGGTGGGAATAAATTAAATTATATAAATAAGTCGTCACAATGTGAATTAACCGCAGTTCGGAAATGGCCTTGAACGGCGAAACAGCTGTCACAATAATAAAAAAAAACTAAAAATACTCGCAGAACTTAATAACAACATGTTAAATTTGACTTACATTAAATTTAAAAAAAAATTAAATGGATTTCTACGAATTATAAAAAAAAACAATTAATAGGCTATATATTTTTGTACCTCACAGGGCATTTATTATTCCTAAGGTCCGGTATTTTAATATACTCGGGAATGTTATGAGTCGGATTGTGTTTTCAGGAAACCTACCCTATAACAATTTAACGAAGGTAACTAGCCGATCTTTTTCTATGTTACACCTCACGAGAGCGCCCCTTTCTGTACGGTGTAGAGACAGGGAAACTATATTATCACCCGGCCGGGCATCGTTGTGAGGCGGGTCAAGGTTATGGTCTGTAGGAAGGTATTTATTAATGCGGGTCTTGGGCCCTGGATTATATATATTATATAAGGAAAAACAGATGCCGGTAACTCGTTCCACAAGCAAGCCGCCGCACACAAAAATGGAGTCTGAGAATCGATCCGTTATTATGAAGCCGATATCAACTGTGAACGGGTGTTCCGCTCGTGTACTTCGAGTTTCGCTTACGCGAATCGGTGCACTGGCGACCAAGCTGCTAACTCCTTCAAGCAGGCTCCATTGAAATATCTGTAGAACAGACTCAGCATACCTACTGTGCATTAGATATGGCAACCGGTCTGTTAACAACGGGTTCTCCTTTGTACAGAATCAAGCAGACGTATCAGGTGTTTTGGAGCTCCAGTCCAGTGGTGGCTCCCAAATTCAATTGCTGAGCGTAAAACAACTGAAATACCGACCCTAATTAAACTATCGTCTGTGGTAAAAATATTTCTACTAATTTTCATTTAATTGTTCTATTTAATTTGCATTCAATGTATGATGAATCCTTTTGGATTAATTCGTATGTCATCATGGAATTTAATCGTCGGTACCTACCTGCACTATTCGCATACGACTCGTAATGTACGCTTATTATGATTGCTCTAGTTTTTTAATTGTGTGTCATGTAATAATATTTACTTAGTATTATCTTTCCACGGTTTATCTTATTTGAATAAGATATTTATTAGATTTACAGAATTGTCTCGAAGACAACGTTATAAAATAATATTTCTACTTGTTTGTGACTATCGGCATATCATCTCGCCCGTCTCCAGGTCAACCCTGTTGCCAGGCGCGTGCCTTCACTGTAGGATTCGCCTGTTAATTAACTCATCGGACGTGTCCTTCGGTGCCTTTCAGTTTGTGTAGTATCTAGTATCTAATCACCCCCAAAAATACTGTTATTTTTTCTACATATAGGTGTGCCTTTAATTTTTAATATCTTTTCATTATTCTTAGCCAGAGCTCAGCCCCTAAGCCAGGGGTGCACGAAATTTTAAGAGGACGGCCGCATACGAAAACTTATTTTATTGGATGGCCGCAGGGGTTGGGGGTATTTATATCATAGTTATTACGATATCTATTTTTACAGACTTTCAATTTGATTTATGACATTGATGAGTTAACATTATTTTCCCTATTCCCACATATATTTTCTCTCTTTCTGTTACCACCAGAAGCAGACGTTTAACCTTTGACATTTTAAAGTAAATGAAAATTGTCATTGTTTTCTAGATCAACTAGCTCCAGCTGAGCTTCTACTAGTACATTTTCAACCCCAATTTCAAGGGGTTATTATACAAATTTAATGTGGGCTTGACCTTTTTAAACTGTAGAATTTGCCACCTCTGGTCGGGAACCCCAAAATACTTTTAAAAAAACCTTGACTCTGTAGATACGGGCAAGATAGATTCGTCTATCTTAACAAACGGATTGCATTGTTTGGAGCACAGACTAACGTAACGTAAGACGAACAATCGGGAAATACGTCAAACGCGCCCCCAACATTTGTACACAGTTGACATTTGTCACACGAGAACGGGTCGCTTCTACGTTCGTTCTTGTATTCAACAGCTCGGCTGTGGAAAGATCTTCCGGCCTCTGTGTTTCCTCCCTTCTCCCTCCTTCCTATCCTCTAAAACACTCCCCACATCATCTCCGAAGATAGACCTTGAGGGCACTTGAAGTGAAATAACACAAAACTGCTCTATATAAATGCTTTGTTATTATTATTATTGGGGAACTTATTTACGTCGGGCCTCCTGTAAAAAAAAAAAGTGGATATTCGGAATTTTTTTTTAAATAAATTGTTTTGAAACAGTCTTTCGTTTTTGCCTACGTAAAATGCAGTCTCGGGCCGCACGCAATGTTCCGGACGGCGGCGGTCTGTGCATCCCTGCATGGGAATGGGAATGGAACATATAGTAATACTAGCAGACCGTAGTAATATATTTGTTGATCAGTTTCATTGTTCTGCTTATTTCCTGGCTCATTTTACGGCGTAAATGTTACTGTGTAAATAAATGATTTTCAATTATTATAACACACTACGTAACTAATAACGCGATGTATTGAATAGAATGTCTAGCTCGCTTAGCCGTTTGGTCGTGCGACCGTAGCAAACGGGGAAAGTTTTGTTTCCCGCAGTTACCAGTTGTTTTTAATTCCAACTGATCCCCTTTGCCATTTTCTTTCCCTCTGAATTGGCAAGAATGCCTCGGCCCATGAACCCCTGTTTTGGCAATATATGGCTGCCGCCTTTAGTTCGTACTTTGTACAGATCTTAATAATTACAATTCCCCTTCTTTTTACCCCCTCCCACGTCTTGCAGCATCCCCTCCGCCCGGTTACATTACGTGATGGTCCAATTTAGGTGCGAAGGTTTTATCGATCGCCTTACCACTTGCAATCTGCGACATGTTTCTAGGATTTCGGTGAAAGAAGCTGGAAATATTGTTTGCACTTCTAGAAACTCGCTGTGTTACTTTTATTATTCTCTTACAATATTTCACCGTGAAATTTGTTCACAAACGGCATCCTTTGTAAAGTTTAATATTGTATTT
This sequence comes from Halesus radiatus, assembly GCA_022606495.2. Classification (NCBI taxonomy): domain Eukaryota; kingdom Metazoa; phylum Arthropoda; class Insecta; order Trichoptera; family Limnephilidae; genus Halesus; species Halesus radiatus. The sequence goes on from JAHDVE020006543.1 coordinate 160,247, forward strand.
TCGGTATAACAATATTTTCCCGCGACTAATTAAAACAATGGGACCACCGCTTATAGCCATAAATCCCTGTGTAAAGATCATGAAAACACTTGAAAAACATCATTAATACACAGTAAAAAATTTCTGGTTCTAATCATATATTTAAGGCGATGCAATGGGAAGTAACACAAAATCATGTATTTTCGGTTTGAGAATTTGATGGCCTAGAAATATTGTAGATGATTTAATTAATATTTAAATTTATACTGCAAGTAGAACACACCTTGGTCTTTCGTTTAACCGGACATTTTTTTGGTATGTCTTTTTATAAGCCTAGAAAAAATAAAGTATAAGTTTAAAGCGCAAACTCTCCTACTTATGAACCCCCTTTCTGATATTGTCGTAGTGTTCATTGTGGTAAATTAAGTTTTTTAGAATATGACGGTAAAACATTTTAATAATTATGTCTGAGCTTTACAGAATAGAATAAAACACGCGTTTTGGTGATGGTTTTTTGCGTAAATCGAAACATGCGGCCGATGTTAAGCGGGGCTTTCAACCTTGTCGCCACCTGCACAAGGAGCGCTTGATTTCGTTAAAATTTTAGCCGGTGGATCGTCTTAATTGCATTTTCTAGTGCTTGGACTATTCCAGCATGTTTCGAATATTGTCAACAATGTTGTTCGTTTTTTGGATTTTGACATTTTCATCAGCTTCATGCAAATCTTCGATGGTCTCTTCATCTGTTAAGATCCAGAGTATTTTCGTTACACTCCCCTATACGTAGATTACACGTAGCCAGTACCAAGGGCAGTGATAAGCGGTAACTAGATCACTGCCCTGAGAAAAATTATAAGTGCCGTCCACACATGCAATAACGTAAGTTAGTAAAACTTGATTGCGTACGTGTTCGACCAGCGCGACAATAGCCTCCACCTAACTACAATGCTGTTCGCGAAGCGTACTTAACCGAAAAAATAGAAAATATTCAAATCCAGTTAACTAAATTGGTACTTCACGGTAACTTATCACTTACCACTTTACCCACTGTCAGCACGCAGACAGTGACTTGAAATTAATAAACGATTTAGTTTCCATTTATCGCTGTTCTTGCTACTGGCGTGCATTGCAAAGGTAGGCTGTGTGTAGTTTTTCAAGTTCCGGTGTATGATTTGTGCATTGAATATTTGAAAATGGCCACTTTATTATCATCTTCCGCTGATTCTTATGGATAACTGAAAAATTAATGGAGAAAATGTGTTTTATAATATAAACACAATTTTTTTAAACCACTTCAATTTAGTACAATGATCGTCCGGTTTCGGAAGTATATTAAAATATTTGTAGCGATTTAATATAGTCCTGACGAAGGAAGGGTACTCCCGAAACCTGTCGACCATTGTTTTAAATTGAAGTGGCTTAAAACAAATGTATGTGTTTATATTACCATATAATTATGGTAAACCCCAAAATATTTTATTTTTTTTGCTACACGTGGGGCTCTGAGGAAAATAATTTCTCTCAAGGCCTATATCGTCTTTGGGGATGCTGTGTGGAGGGTCTTTTAAAGGATATGAAGGAGTGATCCTGGGTCTTGACACGCTGAGGCCGGCATCATTCCATAACCGAACTGTTGAACACAAGAACGAGTCGTAGAAGCGACCCGTTCTCATATGACAAATGTCAACCGTGTGCAAATGTTGGACGCTCGTTTGGCGGGTTTCCCGACTGTGCACCGGTGCCGAAGGGATCAATGACGCTAGTTCTTTAGGGCAGCTTCCATTAAAATACCGGTAGAACAAGGACAGCATTCCCACCTGACGTATGTACTTCAAAGATTGCAACCCGTTAAAATAGGCAAATCAATCAAACGGACCACCCGTTTCTGCAGAGTCAAGGATTTTTCAGATATTTTGGGGCTCCCGACCACAGGTGGCTGCCAAATTCTACAGTGGGGCGCACTTTGCTATTTGTACAGGGTCAGAGTTGCGTAATATTAAAGTATCTGCGGGCTCTGTACAATACGCCCAGCTTCTGAGAGACTAACTTTACTCAGGCTTCAATGGAGCCCCCACACCTGAGCTGGTCAATTAGGGTTATACCAAGCATATCAGCGGAGAGCTTGTTGGGAAGATTGCTTCCATTAAAGGAGATTAGATTATTCATTTTTGTTAGGGTAGGCATAGCTTTTCACCCCTTGTGGATGGCACACCACTGGCTGTGTATGACATGCCATTACATTTCGAGATTCCACACGTTCACGTTAGCATGCTCTCTCCTAAGGAAATCGTAAATTCTGTGGCCTGAAAAATTCACCCGGACTTCCAATGTATAGGGCAATTATTTCCCACGAGGCCTTCTATGTAGAGATACTGTAATAAAATTATAATAAACTTTTTTATTTTTTATAATATTAATTATATACAGTGGAAACTTATACCCGCTAAGCCACTGTAAGTAGCTTGTCAGCAGGAGTTTATTTTAACAATATTATTTAATACAACAATAAATAACAATCATCATACAAATGTAGGGCAAAATTAGGATATAGAGGTGCGCATGCATGTTGTAATCGATTACATAAGTTGGAAAAAAAAATCGATTTACAAATATAAAATGACTTATTTTTCAATAAATATTCCACTGAAGCAGCTATGATAACGAGAGGAATAAATCCTAATGATGCTTCTTTCAACGACAGCTTTAACATTTAAGCAGTTTGTTGGTCATTTATTGCCGCTGTTTAACGTTACGTTTGAATACCGGGGAATTATTACTGGACCCTCCGTCGATAATCCACAATATTTGTAACATAAAAAAAAAGTTTTATTTTTCGGATACCATGTTCTTTTTCCAGCATATGACAATACATTTAGACAAGTGCTTCCCAACGTGGGCAATTAATGGGCAATTTAATTTGCTTGTGGGGCTATCGAACGTTGAAAGTACTTTAAGGGGCGATTTTAGACGATTATGGGCGATGGGCATACTTTGTGCGCTTTATTATGAACAATGAATAATTCAGCCCCTTTTTGTTGAGATCTTCGTTTAATACAATTTAAAGGTTTCCGTATCATAAAATTCCAAAAGATTCGATGACAAAACTTTTCTTTGGGAAGTGACTTTCCGAACGATAAGAATCAATTACATTTATTGATCTGTCGTAATAAAATTTTCGCCTGCGGCGTTTTCTTTAATCGCGTTATGTTTGGTGTATTGGATAGGTTCCGTTTTATAGGAGTAGGCACGCTACGAAATGTTTATATATACACATAGAGGGGGGGTGTACTTCGGGCAATGGACCCGAAAAGGTTTGGAACCCCTGATTTAGATGAAGGAAATTATATACTTAAGATTATAAACTCAATTCAATTGAATATTTTTATGATTCAATTACCATGTGATATTTATAATGATACCGATATAACTTGTACCATGAATGTGATAGACGATCTTAAAAGCTTAAATAATTATTGTTGGAATTCTTATAATTTAAAAATAATTCATCAAAATATCAGAAGTATTTCATCAAACATTGATGATTTCTTGATATTCCTCGATCAATTTACTTATACTTTCGATGTCATAATATTATCGGAATGTTGGATCCATAAAGATTATACCTCTAAAATTATAAACACCTACACAGAATATCACACAACTATAAATATTAATAAATCTAGTGGGATTGTTGTTTACATAAGGGACGGAATTCAAGCGCAAGTCGACGAAATAGTATTATCGCAAGCAAACTGTCTAAAAATTGTACTTAATAATTATTTATGTGTTTTTGCAATTTATAGATCACCATCTTTTCAAAACATCGACACTTTTTTGAATTCGCTTCAATCAACCATCAATAGTTCTAAAAAATTTACACGTCAAATCATTATAGGCGATCTCAATATTAATACTATTCCTCAATATCACCAACAAGCAAACGATTATTTATGTCTTCTTGCTGAAAACGGTTTTGTTCAGACAATCAACACTGCCACTCGTGAACAGGGCGCGACTAAATCCTGTTTATTTCGGATCACTATACTACAGCCCTCTGCCTCAAAGTTAAACCTCCCCCAACTGCTAAAATTAAATACGTCCCTCGAACAAACTACACTAATTTACTTGAGGACTTGCGTTCAGAAAACTGGCAAAACGTATTTGACCAAATTGACACGAACATTGCGATGAAGGAATTCACTAGTAAACTACATTCATATATATCTAAAAATACTAGCAAGAAACGCATATCAAACAGCCAGTTTAAACTCACCCCCTGGATCTCTCCTGGCCTTGTTAAATCTATCCACAGAAGAAACCAACTTCATGAAAAGGCGAAAAGGTATCCAGATAATATTTTAGCACTAGCTCATTACAAAAAATACAGGAATTTATGTAAAAAATTAATTAAATTTACAAAGGAAAATTACTATAAAAAGTTCATTTACGAAAATACATACTCTCCAAAACGTTTGTGGGAAGCATTTCGTGATATTAGTAAAACAAAAAACAGTAAGTCTTCCGAAATTAAAACATTGAACATCAATAACATAGACTCTTCCAATCCCAAAAATATGGCGAATTTTGCTAATGAGTATTACACGTCAGTGGGAGCCACGCTTGCAAAAAAATTATTTTAAAATGTAATAAAACTGAAACCGAACTAGCCAACTTAATCACCTCTAATCTCGAGCATAAGATAGAAAATATGCAAACAACATCAAACGAAGTTTTAAAACTAATCGACGACCTAAAGACATCAAATGCTTGTGGACCAGATAAAGTCTCAACAAATCTGCTTAAAGTAATAAAATCATCCATAGCACCTCCGATAGCGTTCATTTCTAATCTAAGCTTCCAATCGGGCATATTCCCTGATCATTTAAAACACTCAATTATTACATTGATTCACAAAAACGGAGATAAGTCGCAGATTCAAAATTACCGGCCAATATCTCTGCTAAACTCGGTCTCAAAAATCATTGAAAAATTGTTAAGAACCGTCTCACCCTTTACCTTGAACATAATAACATACTTTCTAAAAGACAATATGGCTTCCGAACAGGATTAGGTACCGAAAATGCTATTGCTAAACTGACGAAAATCATCTCCAATAATATCGACGGAGGAATTAAATGCATCGCGATCTTCCTGGATTTAGCTAAAGCTTTTGACACCATCTCGCATAAAATTCTTTTGAAAAAACTACAGCTAATAGGTATACACGGACAACTATTTAAATGGCTGGGTAGCTACTTAGAAAACAGAAGCCAAAGAGTTAATATCAATGATACTCTAAGCGAACCAGCCAATATTGGATTTGGTGTACCCCAAGGAAGTACTCTAGGGCCTATTTTGTTCAATATATACATCAATGACCTATGTAACAGTAACCTTGCCGATCACATCATCACCTTTGCTGATGATACAGTATTGATTTATGAAGGCAAAACTGGAACGAAGTTCATAGTAAAGCAGAAATTGGTATAAACAAGGTTATGCAATGGTTAGACAATAACCTCCTTACTCTCAATACGGATAAAACTAAATTCATACGTTTCAGTGCAACGCAAGCGGGACAACCCAAAGATGTTCTAAATATTACTGCTCACCTTTGCAATGAAATAAATACTTGTACGTGCAATAGCTTAGAATGCGTGGATAGTGTAAAATATTTAGGAATCATTATTGATAAATTCCTAAGATGGGAAGAACACGTTATCTCAATTGCCACAAAAGTCAGAAAACTCACTCACCTTTTCATAACTATTAGAAACATTCTAAACCTAAAAGATCTAAAATCAATATATTATGCCATGTGTAATTCTTTACTTGAATATGCATCCTTAGGATGGGGCGGTTGTGCCAAAACAATTTTGGATCCCCTGGCAAAAGCGCAGAAATCCCTAATAAGAGTCATCCTTAAAAACCCTTCAGGTACCCCAGTGATGAATTATTCAAAGAAATGCAAGTTCTTGATGTCAGACAACTGTATATCAGGAAAATTGTATTACACACACATAAACAACGTCACCACTACCCATCTATCGAGCACTATCACGACACCAGACACTCAAGAAGTAATCCAATAGTTTCAACAAAAACCATGACATCCCTTGCTCAAAGACAATTTTCATACTTAGGACCAAAATTATTCAACATAATACCCGATACATGGAAAATGAAAAGTACAAACGTCCTGCGTAAACTGATCAATGTATGGCTTCTCGATTTAGGGAGGGTCAAAAGCGAACATATGCTCATTAATATGAATGTACAATTTTAATAAAACCTTCTTATGTAATACATCACTACTACTAAATCAAAAAAAAAATGCACATCATACTTTAATCTTGTATACTTTAAACTTTTATACTTTATACTTTAAACTTTTACATCTCATATGTAATTCGTTATTACTACCCACTAAATTTATTGTAAAAAAAAAGCATATCATACTCAATAATTTATTTTTCAAACTTTTATACTTTATATTTTAAACTTGTACATCTCAATTGTAATTCTTTATTACTCTACACTAATTTAAAAATGCATATCATACTTTAGAATCTTATACTTTAAACTTCACTCTCACTATACACTTTTACATCTCAAATGTAATTTATTATTTCTCTACAGTAAACTAAAAAATGCATATCATACCTTTAACTTATATTCCTTAAACTTGTATACTTTATATTTTAAACTTTTACATCTCATTTGTAATTCATTATTATTCTACACTAATTTAAAAATTGCAACATACTTAAAAAAAAATTAAAAAAAAACTCTTTTTTTTTTCTTTTTTTTTATTAAATTTACTTTATGGATTGTTTTATATTCTTTTATGTGTATGTATATTAATATGAACTAATCTTATCAATTTGACTGTCCTAAAACGGGATTTGCTCCTAGTTGGACAGTCAAAGCCTTCTGAAATATTTCTGTCAAATAATGTATGTTTCAAATAAATATTATTATTATTATTATTAAGAATATCACAATATGTATGATTTTCTCCAAATTATTTGTATTTTAAGGTAGATAGTAGGATCACATAAATATTTATAAAATCACAATGCCAATAGTTTGTTTGCCTTATCTTGGACAATGTAAATTTCTCCGAAACAAATTCTTATCTGGTTCTTCTAGACAGGATAACGCTGTATACCTATTTATTATATTATTTTCGGGTGTTGCTAAGGTAGACATGCCCTGCCTACTGTTACAATATATTATTCGACAAGTCTACGAATTTTTGCTATGGTGCTATTCTGTAGGTACTATTTTACAGCTGATATTGTTGACATAAATAGCATTTCTCCGACTTGAGGACTATTCTATTTTATTACACTTAGAGAGCTCAATCGTATCATAACAGTATAAATTGATTATTTTACTTTTTTTAATGATTATTGAAGCTTTTAAACCTGATTGTAATATATTTTAAATCATAAGATAATTTTAACAACTCTTAGAATGAAATATGAAACCGGAAAGACACAGAAAATAGAAAGATAACGGTAGCAGCTGGGACTCGAACCCAGGACCTCATCCGGGACATGATTATTTTTCGATCAGCGTTAACAGTATTATAGATTCTTCTACCCGTTTTGATGTAAAGCTTTTAATTGATGCTTGTTAACTTTTTGATTTGGCCTGTTGGTCAATTGCGATCGAAAGACTTTCCAACCCGTGTTAACAGTGAAGCTGTAATACTACAACTTCTGTTTGTAGACTTCACTTCTTGGAGGTGTGTTGTAGTTCTTTGATGTTTTCCCTCAGACCCCATTCGACCTCAACCCCCTCAAGTTAAAATAAAATAATTATATTCAATTTGTGACATTATTTGACAATTTGTGCAAAGGAAATAAACCACAAAATCGAGTATAGTGTCGATTTAAGATGGTGTGTTTGTATCTTCATTTCGTTTAAGCTGATTTTGACATGTATCATCGTTCTTTTCGCGCATATAATAGAATATCGCATTCCTTGCATTAGAAAAAGTTTTTTTTTAATGAAATCAGACAATGTTATTATGACATAATGTCGATCATTTTTCGGTGTAAATGAAAATATTTGAAGGGTGATAACTTTCACGGGGTCCCGTTAATAAGATTTGGACACGGTCGTCCTCTACTTGGCTCGTCCGACAGAGGAAGTGGACAGGTCACAGATCACCTGGACCGCCGGATGTCAGCGGCCCCGCCCTCTTCAGAGAATAGTCATATCCTATCGATTTGTTAAGATGTGCCACCCCATCCACCACCCCCGGGCTCATTTCATTTCATCCCCCTCACACACACTCGCTGGGATGGGCACCGATCCTCCCTGTCCCGCTCATTTATTCGCATACAAAACACACGGAGTTTAGGTACCGCAACACTTTCTGGCCGCGACTTGTGCTTGTATGCGTGCTCGCGTATTCCTATTACTGTCTACACGCACACCGTCACGCGGCGTCGGTACTCGGTAAATAGATACTTGTGTGTACGTACAGCGCTCCCTACACCCACCGTCCTCCGCTGCTCCGCGGGGCTAGGGCGCCCGGGGGAGGGATGGTAACCTTTCCGAGGTTTGCGTATTTTGCCCATTTAGTAGTCGGGTTGTTGCGGGCGGCCCTCCCGGCCTGGAGCAGGAGCAGTAGCGGGAGCGGGGTGGGGGAGGGACGCTTCCTAATTTCTTCTGCCGCTTCCCTTTGTGCGATCCGGTATTACTATTTATTCCTTAAAAGGCTCCGCTCGGTGGCCGCCATGAGATTGGCTCCTGTGCGACAGGCCCTCTCCCCCACCGCCCCCTCCCTCTCGCCCGCCCATCAACCCCACACACAACTCGGCTGTACCCAGGCCGACACCACTGCAGTTACATTTTTGGGATTGTTCGTTTCTCGCATTGCGGAATGACTAGGAAATATAATTTAGTCGTATTAAAAAATACTGTTATCTTATCACTACAAATTTATTATATCAATAAACCGTCGTTGTGAAGAATGGATCCAACACGTCCCTTACTGTATCCTCCGTACCTGTGAAGTTTTGGTACCACCTGCATTCTGAGAATATTTGTTGGATTTTGAGAATAGGATCTATACTATTGATGTTCCTACTATAACATGTTTTACACCTGTGTCACTATTATAATTTCAATTTTATAACAAAATATGTAAAAGCCTTTAAAAGGCGTATAAAATATGTTCACATTTTTCAATTTTTTTTTTTCTATTTCGACATCATGTATTTTTTTTATGTATTATTTTATATGGCAGACAGAGTATTGCACTCACCGCTTTGTTCAGCTGAAATAAGACATTATTATTATAATTAAATAAATATATAATTGTCTTTCATTTGATATTTGCATCTATTAAAGTTTATTTTCGACAGATATTTTACTCGACCAAAAATTGAGTTACGATAATCCATTAACCCTTTCGTACCATGCCGTATATTTGAAAATACATAGATACAATTTTTTTCTTCACTATCCATCCTGAACGAATAAAATTCGGCGTTTTCGTTTTCCTATTTCTCGGATCTGGCTTTGCGTGCAATTTTTTACATTGGAATCTATCTACTCGGTTCAGGTGGTAGCCATGTTTATTCTTTGAAAGGTGATTTTTGTGTTTAATCTCGGCTTCCGCACCTTTTTAATGTAAGTTTTGAAGGTACGTAAACCACCTAATAAAGGGTGGATTTGTGATTTGTCATTATTATTGGAACACGTCCTTTGAGACCTAATATTCTCAGTGAAAGTAGCAATAACTTCTAAAGTATTGAAAAAAAAACTTCACCAAATTTGTTTCAAATAACTCTGCTAATATGTTATATCACTGTCAGTTTTTATTCATGTCTGAAAGGGTTAATATCGTCGTTTTGACGAACATTTTTTTGTTGTAAAAGTAATGATGGGTGATTATAAAATAATGCAAACGTGTACCTCGGGTCATTAATATGCGTATAAATTAAGTAAAGATGTCGACAAAAAATTAATACACATAAAATAATGCAAACGTGTACCTCGGGTCATCAATATGCGTATAAATTAAGTAAAAATGTCGACCAAAAATCAATAAAAATTAGAAAATAATGCAAACGTGTATCTCGGGTCATAAGTATGCGTATAAATTGAAGAAAAATGTCGACCAAAAATCAATACAAATTATAAAATAATGTAAACGTGTACCTCGGGTCATTAGTATGCGTATAAATTAAGTAAAAACGTCGACAAAAAATTCAGGTTTTTTTTGTAATGCTTAGTAATTCTTCTTTTTTTTTAATTATTCTTCTTTTTTTTAATTATTCAATAAACCAAAAATCAATACAAAGTAAATAATTTAAATAAAACAACAGACAGACATTACGGGTCATATTTCGGTAAATAAGAGTAAATACCTACCTATCCACAAATCTTAAAGTGTGACTTGTGTAAAAAAAAAAACTGCTGGTACTAATATATTGGCGTAAAAAAGGTACACTCGACTGCAAGAACGGAAGAGGTTATCATTATCTTTAGGAATGCTGTGTGGAGAGTTTTTTTTAAAGAGAGTTCTGGGAAGGAAAGGGGTGATAAGGAGTGACGGACGTATTAATCCATGCCCCCCACTGCGGTGCAAGGCGATAGGTCGCGAAAGTCCGGCTGGATAGGTCGAGGGGCTCCCTCAACCGGCCTCTCCCGGTCCCGCGGCCCACCACGCTGCTGGTGTTCAGACGCATCTATCGCCAAGACCTGGACAAACCTCACCGCATGAACCCGGGCATACCTGCTGATCGCCTACCGTGGCGAACCACTTGGGGTGACCTATGGCAGGGCTATGGTTATCCAATTATTATCCAGGTTCCCGGGGTGGTAGTACCTATACCCGCCTACTTAATTGGCACGTAGATATCGTAGGGCATTTTTTCGGTATTAAAAGGAAAATGATTTACTTCTTGAGAGCTCTTCAGGTGGTACTTCTTATATTCACTATATCACCATTCCACAAGTTGTACTGAAAATTTCTTTCGTTGATGTAACCTAATTGAAGATACGCTCTATGAGGGCGTGGATTGTATTGACATTAACTCAAAACAAAACACATTTATTCATCGCACTTCAAGCATTTTTAATACTTCATACATTAAGTTCGATTTATTTAAGTCAGCCCCTCACAACTTCGAACCTAAAATCAATAAATAATATTCACACAATACATATTACTCTACACGCATTAGATCCATTCCCTTCCCCCCTCTCCCACCATCCCATCCCCATAGGCTAAACTTGTAACTTTATTTTTGTAGTTGAATAATTTCGACGCTTGAGTGAAAACCTGTTATTAGTTCAGTTATTATATATATTTACCGTACATAATAATTAAATTAAACTGTTGGTTCTCCAAATAAAATAAAATTTAAAATGTCATCTATACTAAATCTACGCGAATGTTCTAGGGTTAACTCTGATGAAATGAGTCGCAAGCGCTGTGTTGTAACATATATAGACCCTCAATTGATTATAATTATTGGAGCCCTTTTGTGTTCGATAATAAATTAGTAAAATCGTTTGCTATCATCCATTCCGACGAGACCGCAACGTTTTAAAGGGACTTTTATAGATTGAATTAATTAGTGCAGATGTTTCAGAATTTCAGTGCTTTCACATACGTTTTCTCTTTGGCCTCTATAGCATGGTGGTCTATCCCGCGTTAAGGCAAAATCATCGTCTCATACAGAAGAGAATGTACGAGACGATGTATGAATGTGAATGAAGCAAGAAGTGTATGCCAAGATCGAGTTGTTTGGCGGTCCGTCCTCTCTGCTTACCTCTGTGGAGAAATGGCGTGATGGTTAGTTGAAAAAAAGTTATAAAAAATTATTTCAATTTATTTTTACCTTTACCCTTTTATTACGTTTTAGTTCAAATAAAATAATATATACGAGTATAATTACTTTTTTTAAAGCTCTCATTCAAATTAAGAGATTGATTCGGTTCAGTTTTCCGGCCTTGTGATCTAGGTGGTTTTGGTTAAGGCCACACCACACACATCCGTCTTACCCAGCGTTTTAAAGAATACGCGTGGAAAGGGATCGAACAAAGGGCTTGACTTGAGGAAATGACGGTCAGACATCCGAGGCTTTCTAGGCGGTGGCTTCAGTTAGTACTGGACAGTTGCACGCACTCCATAACGACTAAAAGGCTGTGCCTACCCTAAGAAAAACGAACCATTAGAGATAATAACTTCTTTTTTTTCACAAATTTGTGATTATTTTTTATTTGACAATCGTTCTACATTAATAAATTTGCACTTTTTAGTGAAATAATAAAATGACCATTTTCAAATATTCAACTTTAGTCTTTCAGTTAACGTTAGTCGGGACCTTTGGTTATTAGTTTAATATATTCTTGTTTGTTTCCCCCCTATCGGAGGTTGGATGACATCATTAGAGCTAGGAATAGATTGTTGTGTTGCGGCCGAACCACTTATATATTGTCGTATTTTGCCCCTTGTCTTCGCTTGCGTTATAAGTTGAAATCGTTCGAACGGCTTACTAATCAACACTAATAAACACGGTTTTAGATTAGTAAACCGTGCGATTTTTTTTCTCTAAAAATAACGGTAACTATATTTTTTTATAAAAAAGACAAATTTTCCCGGTTTACGAATAGCCTTGGTGAAAGACCACCACCCAGAATCGAAACGTTGCTTGAAATGGCTTTAGCCGTGTTTGGTGACCAGATCTGAATACCCAGGTACTTCCCCACCTTCCTCTTTCTCATCTCCCTCCCTCCTCCATTATCCCCAGCTTCACAATATGATGCCATAGTCCCACTACCTTCAGACGGTTGGGGGCAGTAGGGACTCTTGTTCGGTATTAACATTTAAAAGAAAACACGTGAAATTATATGAATTCTCTCTTCTCCCACCATTTAAAGCGGAAAATGTTGCTTGTGCAATGATGAAGGACTTAACTGGCAAAGTATAGAACTCGCGATATCTTTCTGCGAGTCAAACGCTTTGAACCACAAAAAAATACTCTATCGTATGGTGAGTTAATTTCTACTATAATATTATAAGGTCGCATGTTAGTGATTTTTATGCGCCTTTGTTTAACCGTGTGTGTCTCATGTGCTGTGTTAAGCGCATTTTCATTAACTTTTTACCTGTCCCGCTCCTGCACGCGAAATTCAAAATAAATTGAAGTATGTACTTAAAAAAACTCTGAACGTGCTAAATATTATGTCAAAATGAGTAAATGTACGAATATTACATATAAAAGAACAGAATACAAAAAAGAATGATATCATGTTTACATGAATTTCTCTTGCGTTTCGGTTGGCTAATTGTTGAATCCGAACACTGACTACAGTGTCAGTGACTACCATGCATTCATTTTTGAGTTGGCTAACACAACCTCTTTTTCAATACCCCGTGGTTTTATTGAAATCGCATTGCGTGTTTTCCACCGATAAATAGTATCGGGAACGAAGATCGATGACAAACTTCCTCACGTTAATGAGCCAAACCTGAAACCAATACTAACTACTATTTCCGCATCGGTATGCGACTAGGTATACTATTATTATTATTTAATTTCGGAGACTTTACCATTTCGTGGTGATCATTAACCTACATTTGTTTTACGCTTATCATAAAATTGTATGTGGTATGAATTCTGTAACTTTTATTTATCGATTTTCTCTGCTCTATTCACCCGGAAGGAATCATTTTCAAAATAAATTCATTTTCATTCAGAAACGATTCGTTACTTCAAATTACTTAATAAATTATCAATGTTTACGTCAATGATGCTTATTAATGCGACCAATAATTGATCCTTTACAGAGGCAATTGAAACGATCGTCAATTGAAACTTCTCGTTGACGGTGAATGATGAGAATTTTGATTGAAACTTTATTGACCATCTCCGGAGCGCTTTAAGCTACGTATAGTTGACCAAATATTTATAGCCAAGCACTTCACAACACTCTTCTTTCCACTCTCAATTCCTTTCCCGATCTAATTCAACCTTGGCACAATCCTCTACTCTACTAATGCTTACCCCCACTGGCTCACGTACATAAATTAAGGAACGAACAAAGTGTGGTGGACATACGTTTTTATTTATTTTAAATCCACCCATAAAATCTATCAATTTCCAATAAAACTACTTTCCCCTCCTCCGCGGTGCGACACATCTCCGTTCGGTGATTTTCATGATAATTCATTAAAAAAATACTCTGAAACAAGCCGCGATTGCTGCCGTACAGGGTGCATTTTATTGGAAAGCACTACAATAATATATTTGAGTCACGCTTGCTTTCGCACTATCTCTTGCGGTTTTGCATTATTTATGTAATGATTGACTGCTTGCCGAAAATGGGCGAAATTCCGGTTAGAACGTTAGCAACTAATATCTGAGTGTTACTTGAAAGTGCAAAAGGAAATATTAACACTTTGAATCCTATAGGCCGGTAAACCGGCCTGATTTGGCGAGGCATATTTTTTTTTTCGCTACCGTAAGTCTGCAATTATTATGAACTAAAAAAAATAGTTTTCTAATTGACAATTGATTATTGATCGAAATTGCGTTTTTAGTCAAATATTATTTTTTGGTCAAAAATTGCTCAGGAGCTCAGGGATATGGTGCTGATACAATGAACGCCTTAGGGTTCAAAGGGTTAAGAGTCACACAGTAGCATCGTGATTTTATGGGGGACCCTAGTGACCCTCCTTCGGATTGTACCCAAATTTTCACCTTCAGATACGTAAAGGTTAAAAAACCGTTGAACACATATCTGAGGTTAATATAGGTGAACCTTGCAGTGTGAGTTATTCGTATACAAAGACATCATCTCTGATGACTGACGCTGAAAGACTGTCGGAAATGTTCTTTCAGTCGTTCGAGGCATAAATAATTATCTTCAATTATTTTGCTGCATTGTGCACCCATAAGGTGCCAATAACTCTGTCCGATTAATTTTTGATGCTATTTCTTCTCGATGTACGACGTAAAGACGGATCACGCCCATCGTGGGTAGTAGTGAAAGACGCTATTTTCGTACGTGTTTTCAATCTTCCCTCCTCAATGATTAGCCTTGTATCGGGTAAATGTATTTGCTTTGTAAATCGAGTCTTTTGTGTGTCCGGACTACCGGTCCAGCGGACTGGCCCCGTGCCAAATTATTTTTAAAGCGAGACATAGACACGGGCTTATATCACAGATCACTCGGTACATTTCCACATGGAAATCGAGGAATAATACATTTTGTCGACGTTTATTCACTCGATGCGTGGGAGTTCTGATTCCGGTGCACTCCTCTTTACGACGCGTGCTTTTCAATTTCAAACATTTTACTGGAAGGAGAATGTACGACGCGGAAGTGACTGATTGAAATCGGGGACGCCCGACGAAGACATCTCACTATCAAGTGAATACAATTAAGAAGAGAGTATCTATAAGACGATATATGAATATGAGTGTAGCAACGAGTGTGTGCCAAGAGTTGCGTGGTGGTCTATCTTTTCTGTCTACCCTTGCGGGGAAATGGCGTGATCGTTCAGTTCATTTTTTTTATTTATTGGATACTCTTCTTTTTTGGTATGATAGGGATCATAGGTATCTGAGGCAGTCTTAGGGCCTGGGCGTCGTGTGATATTGGTATGATAGGAATCATAGGTATCTGAGGCAGTCTTAGGGCCTCGTGTGATATTGGTATGATAGGGATCATAGGTATCTGAGGCAGTCTTAGGGCCTCGTGTGATATTGGTATGATAGGGATCATAGGTATCTGAGGCAGTCTTAGTAGGGCCTCGTGTGATATTGGTATGATAGGGATCATAGGTATCTGAGGCAGTCTTAGTAGGGCCTCGTGTGATATTGGTATGATAGGGATCATAGGTATCTGAGGCAGTCTTAGGGCCTCGTGTGATATTCGATATTCAATAACAATATATCTAGTGCTATTTCACCCCAAGTGCGTTGATAGCTCAACAGCCCCGTCCTGACTCCGCGAAGCATGCGACGCAAGACCTACACAAGTGCGTGTAATCACGTAAAGGCCCGAAATGTGTGCTTATTTATAAAATTAATAAGAAATATTTTATCATTGTAGAAAATAATATTAACATAACCTAAATGAAACATGAAAACGGAAAAACGTCAGAAAATAAAAAGATTTCAGTCGCATCTGGGACACGAACCCAGGACCTCTGCCTATCCGGGCTACCGCTTAACCAACTTAGCTAATGAGACCAGTTCAATTTATGTCATCTTCATCGATATCATATCTCAAATTCAAGATTTGTCAATATTATTCTTCATTTTTTATCCCATATTATTGGCAGCTATCTTTATAATGATAGATGCGACTGAAATCTTTTTATTTTCTGCCGTTTTTTTTCCGTTTTCACGTGTCATTTATGTTATGTTAATATTATTTTATACAATGATTACATATTAAAATGATGTTTTTTAATCTCAATAAAAATAATTAATAATTAAAAATTGGAGAAATATTTTGTTTAACACCACTGTTTAATATATAAACATCAACATGTTTTGGAAGCGAAGCTTCCCTCATCAGGATACACAGCATACTAAAAAAATAATGTCAAGTATAATTTATTTATTTAGTACAGAAAAGAAGATGAAATTGTTTAAAAAGTGCTTTGACTGTCCAACTAGGACGATTTCCCGTTTTAGGACAGTCAACATTGAATGCACAGGATAGAGTAGATTAGATAGTTACATTATTGATTTCATTTGCCCTTTTGACTGATGAAAAAAATATTTCGAACACTAGGAGCGCGGTGTGGTGTGGACAGGGCTAATCACAAATACATTCTTTGTACTGCTTTTTGGTACTCTAATCAGGGTCGTTACTTCCACGGTTTAACAGTGTGTCATATGTTTTCGTACGCTAGAAACAATATATAGGATTTTTTTTTATCTAAAAAAGGATATACTTTACTTAACAACTTCGTACTCAACATTTTTTACCTACTGTACGCATTAGACATGATCAGATTCATTCGCAGTAATGAATCGATTCAGTCTTATTCCCCATTTCTTGTGGATTCATTCAGTTAATTAATTTCTTTAATTCATAAAATAAAATTAAAAAAATTGAATAGTTTTTTTAGAAATCATCATGAATTTCGCTAGTATTGGAAATAGCATATAATAAATAACACGAAAATAACAATCTCACCTAACTAAACAATAAATAATATGATTAATATATTATATACATCAATGTAGTAAATAATAGATTCGTTATTAAACACAATATTACTCGCCAAATGAAAACTTGACTAAAAGTAGGTGAATGACGCTCAACCACAGAAAATAAAGTACGAAATCACTTGACAAACTGCCATCGACCAAGTTAACATCGATGCACCCCAAGATTCTTACCTACTTATTACTTCTGAAATTCTCGCCGGACTACTCAAACTGACGGCTTGGCCGCGCTGAGGCTAATGACAAACGGATTCTCCGCGGGTATTGAGGAATGAATTAGGAACTTCTGGCTAGTGACTTGCAGTGACTTGACTAACTTGCATCCTACGGACCTAGTACTGGCAGACTCGATATCGTCACAACTGAATTACTGATTGGGTGACTTGCGGCGGTTTGCGTGCTGGAGAACGTGGGGGCTGCAGATAAACAATGTCCTATGGATTTTTATGAATTACGGCACAGTATGTTAGACGGAGTCCTGCACAATACAACAATACCTCCGACGACTTCGCGGCGCCGCCCATTAGTATCCACAGTATCCGCACCGTAATTATTGTGCCGCGCGTTAGAAATACGGATACAAGGCCTAAGGAATCAAGAATTAATTCCATGTCAAATTGAGAATTAGACCTAGTATGTCATGAGATTGAATTTATTCGTTTGATTAATTCCTTTAATTTCGCCCATATATTATACGCATTACTCTGCATCTAATTAATCCAAGTTATCGTATATCCCGAAAAAAATTATGTAAATAGTAATTTTTTTTCGGATATTCTGAATTTTTTTTAAATTCTATTATCTTTGCGACGAGAATTGAACCCGCAACCTTCCCCTCTACAGTCACAAGGCTGAAACATTACGACATATTAGTCGTCGGTAGTTATCTTTTCGTAGTTTCAAATATAGTTCAAACGCATTTTCGTTTTTGCTCATGTTAAAATCTTTTCCATCTTATCTTACCAGGTTTCCGATCCGGACCTATTATTATTTACTCTCATTGATTTCGATATGTGCAACATTGACATTATTTATTCATTGTTTTTGTGTTTAATTCGTAGAACCCGATTTATTATTATTTTTTAAATTTAATGTAAATTATATTTAATAATTTTATTATTAAGTTCTGCAAGTATTTTTAGTTTTTATTATTGTGACAGCTGTTTGAAAACAGTTTGAAAATGGCCTCAAACGCCGAAACAGCTGTAAATAACTAAAAATACTTGCAGAACGTAATAATACCATTATTAAATTTGATTTACATTAAATAAAAAATTTTAAAAAACATTATTCCAGAATATGCAATTTAACCAGATGTACACAAAGTTTTTAGCAAATGAGAACAGTTAAATAGAAAATATGTGTTTTGATTACTCGTGAATATAATGTTTGTCTAAAGATCATTATTCTCAACTGTTGTATTACCAACTATGCATGAGGTATGCAGCCTCATTATGCGATCCAATCTTCTTATTTAGGCGTCTGGTTCATGAGGACGTTCGGCTTTTTTAAGAAGTAGGTACGTACCGTTTTTATTACTGAAAATGTATAACTATAACCGTGATTCCCAACGTGGGCAATATCGCTCACCTGTGGGCGATCAAGACTTCGTGTTTGGGAGGTGATTTTATGATGATTTGGTGGGCGATAGGCTTACTTTGTACACTTACTTTATAACAAACCTATACATTTAGCGCTTTTTAGTTGAAATCTGAAAAAAATCAAATCACAATTTTTTTTTACAAATTATGATTCACATCGCCGGCTCAAATGGAAAACAGTTGTTTGTTTTTGTTTATTATTGTTAATCAATTTTTATAGATCATTTTTAGTGCCATTAAATGATTAAATTACCTCTAGGGCGGTAAAGAATGTAAAGACCACCCCTTATATAATAAAAATCAAACCATACCCCAAAGATACGTACTCGTACATTATGTAATATTTATTTATTCTGTTACCAACCATTAGAGACTTTTTATCAGATCATAATTAGGTAATAATTTTGTCTAATACTGTTCAGAGTGTGTATATTCCGTCCCATAAGGTTGTAAACGCCTTACCCTCGGCTGGTTACTTCAGGCATTGTCTTAATTGTCATTCATTAATTTAATCAGCTTAGCAATTCGGTAAGTGTTCCATTATATCTGATTTAATTATTTGGCGAGACGCGACTCATAAACTACGGATTATTTCTGAAAGATCTAATAATCCTCTCACAGACTCCAAAAATTACCATATTTTCCATTTCTATGTATTATTAGTTATATTAAAAAACTGTAATTATTTAATCTACGTTAATACAACGTAATATGAATGTTATATATAATCACACCTCCCTTGAGGTGATTTTTCATAAAAACGGTGCTATACGGTCGAGGTTTGACCTCCTCCATGGTCGAGGAGTAAGGCTCTTGACTACGAATCCGAAAGTCGCGGGTTCAAATCCCGGCGTACCCGAGTAAATTTTATTTAATTAATTTGTGCTGTTTCACAATTAATTAATTTGAAAATAATATATAGTATATTTGCGCACGTTCCAGAGTGGAAGATACTCTCAGTATCGCCCTGGTGAAATACCACCATTCAGAATTGGAACGTTGCTTGAAATGGCTTTTATCCGTGTTTGGTGACCAGATCTGAATAGCCAGGTATTTCCCCACCTTCCTC